>CAUYQV010052290.1:0-34520 GCA_963574575.1 Galagoides demidoff
AGCTCACCCACAGCATAGAATTTAAACCTTCTCTCTGAAGTGTATGGTAAAACTAAAGACAACGACGAACAACTAAAGGTAGTCTAGAATTGTGATTGGCTCACTAATAACACGAGGACAAAGTTAAGAGATTGCAACTCAAGCATATGGTAAATGATAGAAGATTTTTTTAATCCCAGCTGAAACTGAAAGTGGCTGTGTGTACACCTATTCCTTATCCAGATATATGTAGGCCACTATGAAAGTTTTGAGACAGGCTATGTTATGGTCTATTATTTCACTTCCAAGAAATACAGCGGCATCCTTTCTGATTCACATGGCTTGTTAGTGTTGCTGGGAGGGCTTTGTTTCTGTCTGCACGGATTTTGTTTCTTGATTTTTGTGTATCTCAGAACTTTTGTAATGACCCACATTCTATTTTGAGTAGAGCCTGACACAATGGGAAAGGTAGAAGAGCCTTTGGGGGCAAGATAGAAAATGTCACTCAAGTCCATACCCCTTTGTTTGCCAGATGGCCCTCCTGCAAACTCAGAGAAGAACAAAATGCATAGCACTTGTTATGACTACTTTTCTTATTGAACCTGAAATTGCTTAAAATAGCACATTACTTATTGCTTTTTTGCAATGGCATATGAATGTGGATAGATATCATTATGACTGCCTTACTTTCTTCCTTTTCCATTCCTGGAGGCGTCTTTATTACCTCTTTTTATGAGAGCATGTCACATGTTCCATGGCTTGTTCTTTTAAAACACCAAATTTGATGGTTTGTGTAAGCATATATCAAAAAAATGATAAACAGGATTCTGCTGTTTATTGGAATAAGTGTGGAAAACTCAAGATTTATATTAAAAGTCTGCTACTAAAGTTTGTCTTAAATATAGGAAGCACATAAAAATGTATAGTCCTTATGACAGAATCACATGGTTTTTACTTTATCTTTTTATAACTTTATTTAAAAGTGTCATTACTCTGGTTATCCTGGTTGAATTATTTATTCCTAACTTGAGATATTAGTCCTTTAGTACTAATTAGTACTTTTTAACAAAACAAAGTTAGTGATAATGGAATTCTGAATTAACTGGGTATATGATGAAACTTTTAAAAAAAATTTTTTTTAAATTTCAGATTAACATGAGGGTACAGATGATTAGATTTTTTAAAAATTCTTATTAACTAATCTTTATCCTGTTCATTTTTCTGTGCTTTCCCACCCCTAGTTTTCCTAAGACTGCTATGAAGATGTTTGATATTAAGGCTTGGGCTGAGTATGTTGTGGAATGGGCTGCAAAGGACCCATATGGCTTCCTGACAACAGTTATTTTGGCCCTTACGCCACTGTTCCTAGCAAGTGCTGTACTGTCTTGGAAGTTGGCCAAGATGATTGAGGCCAGGGAGAAGTAGCAAAAGAAGAAACAAAAACGTCAAGAAAATATTGCAAAAGCTAAACGACTAAAGAAGGATTGAAGGAATGAACAAGCTCCATGACCAGAGGGAAAATCATTTGGAAAATTACATAGCTTTGGAAGGACCCACTAAGGTTTCTTTTTGGATTTCTTGACAGTATTACTTAGCAAAGGAAATTTGACCAAATGGAAGAATCATGCTAATTCTAACCTCAATACTGTAGTAACTTTAAGGCTTGGATGTAAAGTATGTTGGTGTCTATTAACAGTTACTATAAATGAGCTTTTACTATGATACAAATTCTTATAACTGACTTAACCATTTGCCATTTTAATAGTTTATATACTGAAAAGAAAACATCCTGTGGAGAAAAATGATTTCAGATTATGAACTCTTCAAATTATTATTTAAAATGGGGCCCTTTTCTAGACAAAGGAAATGAAGAATATAAAAGTTAGAATTGAACTTTCTGAGGTGAAACATGTATGTTGTCTTAAAAGAGAGATATGATATTTTAATCACATATTTTCTCATTATTGCTTATTTCTTAGAATAATTTCTAGCTTAAAGCAAAATAATAATCAATGACTTTCTATTCTCTGTATTTTTCTGAACTTCACCAAAGTTAATATGAAGGAGAAAATCCTGCAAGCAGCCAGACATAAGAAAATCATAACCTACAAGAGGAAGAATATTAGAATGATTGCAGATCTCTCTGCTGAAACTTTTCAAGCCAGAAGAGGATGGTCATTGACCTTCAATCTCTTAAAACGAAGTAACTTTCAGCCCAGGATCCTGTATCCTGGTAAACCGAGCTTCATTTATAACAGAAAAGTTAAATACTTTAATGACATACACACATTGAAGAAATTTGCCATGACCAAACCAACTCTACATGATATTCTCAGACACATCCTCCATAAATGACCAGCACAATGCTCTACTACCAAAGTAAACTCACTCTGAAACTCTTAATCAAAACCCAATTTCCACAGTGGTGAAAAGATTTAAAATGTCCACTAGACTTTCAAAAAACTTGACACCCAAAATATTACCAGACTTATCAATACTCTCAATTAATATGAATGGCTTAAACTATTCTCTTAAGAGGCATAGGTTGGCTGACTAGATGCAAAAACTCAGGCCAGATATCTGTTGCATACAAGAATCTCATCTTACCTTAAACTCAGGGTGAAGGGATGGACATCTGTAATCAAGGAAAACAGAAACCAGAAAAAAGCAGGGGTGGCAATTTTATTTGCAGAAACATTAGGCTTTAAACCAACAAAAGTAAGGAAAGACAAGGATGGTCACTTCATATTTGTTAAGGGAAACGCTCAACATAATAAGATGTCAATTATTATTTTTTCCTTTTGCAATTTTTGGCCAGGGCCAGGTTTGAACCTGTCACCTCCAATATAATGGGTTGGTGCCCTATTCCTTGAGCCACAGGCACCACCCTAAGATTTTATGTTATTTATTTATTTATTTTTGGTTGGGGCTGAGTATAAACCTGCCACCTCTTGTTTATTGGGCTGGTGACCCACTCCTTTGAGCCACAGGCACCGCCCATCAATTATTAACATTTATGCACCCAGCCAGGATGCTCCCTAATTTATAAGGGAGACCCTAACAGACATGAACAATTTAATATCTTCCAGCACCATAATAGTTGGAGATTTTAACACCCCTTTGGCAGTGTTAGATAGATCCTCCAATAAGAAACTAAGCAAAGAAATTTTGGATTAAACTTCACCATACAACAATTGAATTTAGCAGACATCTCCAGAACATTTCATCCTAACAAAACTGAATACACATTCTTCTTGTCAGTCCATGGAACATCCTTCAAAATTGATCACATCTTAGGTCCCAAGTCTAACCTCAGCAAATTTAGAAGTATAGAAATTATTCCTTGTATTTTCTCAGATCATCATGCAATAAAAGTTGAACTCACCAATAATAGGTATCTGCATACTCATACAAAGACATGGAAAGTAAATAACCTTATGCTGAATGATAGCTGATCATAGATGAGATTAAGAAGGAAATTGCCAAATTTTTGGAACAAAACAATAATGAAGACATAAATTATCAGAACCTGTGGGATACTGCAAAGGCAGTCCAAAGAGGGAAATTTATAGCATTGCAAGACTTCCTCAAGAGACTGGAAAAACAGGAGGTTAATAACTTAATGGGACATCTTAAGCAACTAGAAAAGGAAGAACATTCCAACCCCAAGCCTAGCAGAAGAAAAGAAATAACTAAAATTAGAGCAGAATTAAATGAAATCAAAAACAAAAAAATTATTCAAAAGATCAATGAATCAAAAAAGTTGGCTTTTTGAAAAATTTAATAAAATTGATAAACCTTTGGCCAACCTAACCAAGAATAGAAAATTAAAGTCCTTAACATTGGGTGGCACCTGTGGCTCAAACGAATAGGGCACCAGCCCCATAGGCCAGAGGTAGCAGGTTCAAACACAGCCCCAGCCAAAAAAAAAAAAAGTCCCTAATATCATCAATCAGAAATGACAAAGATAAAATAACAACAGACCTCAGAAATTCAAAGAATCCTTAATGAATGCTACAAAAACTTTATTCTGGGCAGCACCTGTGGCACAAAGGAGTAGGGTGCCAGCCCCTGCCAAAAAACTGCAAGGAAAAAAAAAACTTTATTCTCAGAAATATGAAAATCTGAAAGAAATTGACCAATGCTTGGAAGCATGCCAACTTCCTACACTTAATCAGAAAGAATTGGAAATGCTGAATAGACCTATATCAAGTACTGCAATAGAATCAACTGTATTAAATCTCCCAAAAAACGAAGAGTCCAGGACCAGATGGCTTCACATCAGAATTCTACCAAACCTTTAAAGAGAAATTAGTATCTATATTACTTAACCTTTTCTAAAACATTGAAAAAGAAGGAACTTCCCAAACCATTCTATGAAGCAAATATCACCCTGATCCCCAAACCAGGAAAAGAACCGACAAAAAAAGAAAATTATAGACCATTATCTTTAATGAACACATGCAAAAATATTCAGGGCAGTGCCTGTGGCTTAGTAAGTAGGTACTTAGTAGGTAGGGCCCCAGCCAAACTGCAACAAAAAAATAGCCAGACATTGTTGTGGGCACCTGTAGTCCCAGCTACTTGGGAGGCTGAGGGAAGAGAATCACCTAAGCCCAGGAGCTGGAGATTGCTGTGAGCTGTGTGACACCATGGCATTCTACAGAGGGCAATAAAGTGAGACTCTGTCTCGACAAAAATATATATATACATATATTCAATAAGATCCTAGCAAACAGAATCCAGCAACATATCAAACAAATTATACAGCATGACCAAGTAGGTTTTATCTTAGGGTCTCAAGGTTGGTTCAATATACATAAATCTATAAATATAATACATCATATAAAAAAACTAAAAAACAAAGACCATATGATTCTCTCAATATATGCAGAAAAAGCTTTTGACAATATCCAGCATCCTTTCATGAAAGAACACTTAAGAAAATAGGTATAGAAGGGACTTTTCTTAAGCGGATGGAGGCCATATACAACAAACCCACAGCCAATGTCATATTGAATGGAGTAAAATTGAAAAGATTTCCACTCAGATCAGGAACCAGGCAAGGTTGCCCATGGTCTCCACTGCTTTTTAACATTGTAATAGAAGTCTTAGCCATCACAATCAGGCAAGAGAAGGTGATCAAGGGGATACAAATAGGGTCAGAGGAGATCAAACTTTTATTCTTTGCAGTTGATATGAGTTTATACCTGGAAATCCCAAGGAACTCAAGTACAAAACTCTTACAAGTGATCAAGGAATACAGTAACATCTCAGGATACAAAATCAATATTCACAAATCAGTAACATTTATATATACCAATAATAGTCAAGCCTAAAAAATAGTCAAGGACTCTATTCCTTTACAGTAGTGCCAAAGAAGATGAAATATTTGGGAATTTACCTAACAAAGGAAGTGAAAGATCTCTATAAAGAGAATTATGAAACTCTGAGAAAAGAAATAGTTGAAGATGTTAACAAATGGAAAAATATACCATGCTCACAGGTAGGAAGAGTCAACATTGTTAAAATATCCATATTACCCAAAGCAATTTACAAATTTAATGCAATCCCTATCAAAGGGATACTTTAAAGATCTGGAAAGAATACTACTTCATTTTATATGGAACCAGAAAAAACCCTAAAAACAAATAAGGAGGAGTCAAGCTACCAGACTTCAAACTATACTATAAATCTATAGTGATCAAAACAGCATGGGACTGGCACAAAAATAAAGAGGTAGATGTATGGAACAGAATTGAGAACCAAAAGATGAAGCCAGACACTTATCATCATTTGATCTTTGATAAGTCCATCAAAAATATAAATTGGGGGAAAGATTCCTTATTTAATAAATGGTGCTAGGAGAATTGGCTGGCAACTTGTAGAAGACTGAAACTAGACCCACATCTTTCACCATCAACAAAAATTGACTCTCACTGAATAAAAGACTTAAACTTAACATATGAAACTATAAAGATCCTTGGAGAGAGGGGAGAGAGTGCAGGAGAAACACTTGAAGAAATTGACCTGGGAGGAGGATCCCCCAGACAACTGAAGGAACACCAGATTACTGGAATCTGATCAGACTAAAAAGCTTCTGCACAGCCAAGAACACAGTAAGTAAAGCAAGCAGACAGCCCTCAGAATGGGAGAGGATATTTGCAGGTTATGCTTCTGACAAACGTTTGATACCAGAATCCACAGAGAACTTAAACTTATTAATATGAAACGAACAGGTAGGGCAGTGCTTGTGGCTCTGTGAGTAAGGGCATTGGCCTTATATACTGAGAGTGGTGGGTTCAAACCCAGCCCCAGCCAAATTGCAACACAAAATAGCCAAGCATTGTGGCAGGTGCCTGCAGTCCCAGCTACTCAGGAGGCTGAGGCAAGAGAATCACCTAAGCCCAAGAACTGGAGGTTGCTGTGAGCTGTGACGCCATAGCACTCTACTGAGGGTGACAAACTGAGACTCTGTCAGAAAATAGAAGAAAGTTATGGGCTTGGTGCCCATAGCTCAGTGAGTAGGGTGCTGGCCACATACACTGAGGCTGACAGGTTTGAGCCCAGCCTTGGCCTGCTAAACAACAGTGACAACTGCAACCAAAAAAAAATATATACCATTTTTAGGGTTTTTTATGGTTCCTATATACAGCCAGGCATTGTAGTGGGCACCTGTAGTTCCAGCTACTTGGGAGGCTGAGGCAAGAGAATCACTTAAGTCTAAGAGTTTGAGGTTGCGGTGAGCTATGATGCCATGGCACTCTACCAAGGGTACATAGTGAGACTCTGTCTAAAAAAAAAAAAAAAAAAAGAAAAGAAAGAAAGAAAGAAAAGAACAAGTAATCCCATTTCATTGTGGGCAAGGGACTTGAACAGAAGCTTCTCTGAAGAATATGGGCACACAGCCTACAGACACATGAAAAAATGCTCATCATCTTTAATCATCAGAGAAATGCAAATCAAAACCACTTTGAGATATCATCTAACTCCAATAAGAGTGGCTCACATAACAAAATCCCAAAACTACAGATGTTGGCATGGATGTGGAGAAAAGGAAACACTTCTGCACTGCTGGTGGGAGTGCAAGCTAATACATCCCTTTTGGAAAGAAGTATGAAAAATACTCAGGGATCTAAAAATAGACCTGCCCTTTGATCCTGCAATTCCTCTACTAGGTGTACAACCAAAAGACCAAAAATCACTTTATAACAAAGATATTGGCACCAGATTATTCACTGAAGCTCAATTCATAATAGCCAAGTCATGGAAGATGCCCAAGTGACCACTGACCTACGAATAGATTAATAAATTTTGGTATATGTATACCATGAAATATTATGCAGCCTTAAAAAAGATAGAGACTTTACCTCTTTTACGTTTACATGGATGGAGCTGGAACATATCCTACTTAGTGAAGTATGTCAAGAATGGAAGAAAAAAATATCCAATGTACTCAGTACTATTATGAAACCAATTTATAATCACTCACACTTTCGTGTGAAGAATATATCACAACTATGGCCCAGGATGAAGGAGGAGGAGGGGGATAAAGTGGAGGGGGGAAGGCAGACTAAGGGAGGGTGATGGTGGGATCACACCTATGGTGCATATTGTAAGGGTACATGTCAGATCTATTAAGTATAGAGTATAAATGTCTTAAGACAATAATTAAGTAAATGAGATGAAGTATACATTAACCAGTGCGATGTAAGTGTTCCTAATTGTATATGAAATCAGCACATTGTACCCCATAAATGCATGAATGTATACATGATCTATGTGCTTACGATTAATAAAAAAAAAAAAAGGCTTTGGATATAAAAGAGGGTGAGAGGTGCTTTCTTAGCCCTAAGTTGAGTATGTTTTAAAGAGAGGACTGGTTGACCAAGAAGAAGCAGAGACTAAGCCCAGAGACACAACAGGAACCAGAAATCAGTGGGTTGTGATCCTTTACGAGGGACTTGGGGAAGCAAGAAGCAGAGGTAAGTTTGACCACAGCTGGCAGAAGCCCAGCTGGGCCACTAAAGTGGAGAGCTGGTTTATTAACGAGTTGGATCCTTAAACACTTGAAATCCCGTGGCACACCATAGTAGCCAAGGGCAACTTCCAGATGCCACAGCGAACAGGTTTTATTTCCATTTTACAGATCAGGAAACCAAGGTTTAGAGAGGTTAACCCACTCTCTCAAGTTAATGAAGCCAGTAAGTAACATAAGCAGGGTTTAGACTCAGCTTTCTCCTCTAACTCCTTGCTCACGCCACTGGCACCCTCTCACACTGGGATAGGGGCACGTTCCACAGCTCCTGATTTGGTGGCCAGGGGTTTTGGGAGCTGCAGGATAAGCCCATATTATCTTCCTGGGTGGGGCATCACATTTATTCAAATATTGGGAGGTGTCAAGAGGAACAGGAGTGGAGTGGTGTGGGATTAAGTAATTGCATTGATTAATAGTTCAAACCATATTCTGACATTAAATTCAAGGGTTATGTTAGAGAACATAGTCGAAAATACTCAAAAAATAAAAATATAATAATAATAATGCAAGTAAAAACAATACAATGTAACAACTCTTTACACAGCATACTTACATTTTGTAAAAGGTCAAATAAGGAGCAAATTAATCTGGTTCAAAATTCAATTGCTACAAAGTGATATAAAGTGGAAAGTTTCTCACTCTTCTCCCCAACCCCCAGCACCAGTTCCCTTCTCCTCCCCACATGTAAATAATATACAGGTTAAACATTCTAAATCCAAAAATCCAAAATCTAAAACTCTTCCACACTTACATGACCCTCAAAAGGGATGTTTATTGGCGCATTTTGGATTTCAGATGTTTAGATTAGAGATGCTCAACTGGAAAGTATAATGCAAAAATCCCCAAATCTAAAAAAAATTCTGATATCGGAAAACTTTCGGGTCCCAAGATTTCAAATAAGGAGTAGTCAATCTGCATAATCTATTTATGTATATATGTAAGACAATCCGTACACTGATAGTCTTTTATCCCTTTTTAAACACAAATAATAGCCCACTGGACAGCTTTTCTTGCTCTTGGCTTTTTCACATTAAACAAGAAATCTTGATGATCAAATCTATATAATGCTTCCTCATTCCTCGTTACGGCGGCCTTCTATCCATGCAGCCTTATTTATTTTATCAGTCCTATTGGTGAACTCTCGGGATGTTCTGAAAACTTTGTTGTTACATGTACATTTAATGCCTCTATGAATAATCTTTTCATGGATCATGTCACATATCTGAGAATATGTAAGTGGGATATATTGCTACCGGTAAAACTCCTAGGCCAAAAGCCATACGCGTTTTTTAATGTGGATGGATTCTAACAAATTTCTTTTTGTAAAAGTTTTACCAATTGGCAGAAAACCATTTCTCATTGTTAATGAAACTTTGTTATTTGCCAATCTGATGGTAAAAAATGGAATCTCACTGTAGTTATCATTTGCATTTCTCCTCTGGTGAGTGGGGCTTAGTAGCTTTTCATATTCTCAAAAGCCGTTTCTACTTCTTTTTCTGTAGACTGTCTATTTATATTCTTGGCTCACTTTTTATAGAATTTTGGGCTTATTTAATTGGCTTGTAGAGTTCTTCAGAGAGAACAGAAACTAGCACTTTTTCTGAGATGTAAGTTGTACTGTTTCTCCAGGCCCAAGCATTCTGGCTTCTCTGGCCGGTTTTCACTGAGAACTTCAGCCTTACAGTGGTGGCTTCAGCACTAGGGGCCTGACCCTAATGTTGACCCACCTGCTCCCGCACTCTCCTCACACCTGCTTGTCTGCCTGGCCAAGCTTCCTCCCACTGCCTGTTGATCCCCCAGGGCCTGCTCTTTTACAAAGAACACCTAAGGAACCCTGGTTTAGCTTTTCCCTCTCTAGGCTTCCCTGAGAATATGAGCACAGAGATGAGGGCAGGTACATATTCTCCGTAACAAACTTAGTGCCGTGGCCTCAGCCTAGCTCACAACAACCTCAAACTCCTGGGCTCAAATGATCCTTCTGCCTCAGTTTCTGGAGTGCTGATCACCATGCCCAACTAGTTTTTCTATGTTTAGTAGAGATGGGCTCCGGCTTTGCTCAAGCTGGTCTCGAACTCCTGAGCGCAAGAGATCCTGCTGCCTCTGTCTCACAGAGTCCTAAGATTACAGCTTTGAGCAGCCATACCTGGCCTTCAACCCAGGATTTATAAACACCACTATTCTTCATCTGCTAGGCGTTCTCAGTATCATGTACAGTGGTTTAATAATAATCAGTAACATGCATCACATATTCACTATATCCCAAGTACTGGTCAAAACATTTTATGTATATTAACTCATTTCAGCCTCAAAAGAAATCCTATGACGATATTACTATTATCAGCTCATTTACACGTGACAACACAAATGACAGAAATGTGAAATACAGCAGGCCTTTTATATCCACCAGTACCGCATTCAAGGATTTAACCAATCTCAAGTCAAAAATACTCAAAAAAATATATAATAATAATAATGCAAGTAAAAACAATACAATGTGGCTCTGTGCCTGTGGCTCAATCAGCTAGGGTGCCAGCCACATACACCTAAGGTGGTGGGTTCAAATCCCTAGCCCGGGCCCACCAAACAACAATGATGGCTGTAACCAAAAAATGGCCGGCGCTGTGGCGGGTGCCTGTGGTCCCAGCTACTTGGGAGGCTGGGGCAGGAGACTCACTTGAGCCCGGGAGTTGGAGGTTGCTGTGAGCTGTGATGCCATGGCACTCTACCCAGGGGGATAGCTTGAGACTCTGTCTCAAAAAAAAAAAACAAAACAAAACAAAAAACAATGCAATGTAACAACTCTTACACAGCATTTTCATGGTGTTAGGCATAAATACTCTAGAGACTATTTAAAGTATATAGGAGGACATATGTAGGTTACGTACAAATACTATGCCATCGTATGTGAGGAATTTGAGCATCTGTGGATTTGGGTATCCACTGGGGTCCTGGAATCAATCCATTAAGGGTCAAGAAGCTAGTATGAAGCCAGGATTCAAAACCAGGTCATCTAGACTATATATGTCAACTCAACCTTACCCCAACATTGCTGTAAATTTCAGCAGGTATCCTAGCCATCACTCAGAGTACATAAATTATATACATCTATACCAGGCACATGCACACACACACACACACACAACTACCACACAGAGTAACCCGGTACCAAAATGATATGATGTCTTGGGTTTATATAAACCATGATATAGCTCACTGAAGCTATTTGGGACCTTAGCTTGCTTAGTTTCAACTGAAAGTCAAGTCATTTGCACCGATGTCTAGGGAACGAGCCATTAACTTTCAAAGAATCAAAGAAATAATATTTAAGGAAAGATAGAGTTGTGACATGGACTGGTCCCATGGCCCTACTAGGTAGCAATGCTCCATTACTTAAACTAATATCACTTTTATACCCAAGGCAGTAACTTGTTCCAACCCTCAGCACATGCCTATAATAAATCTCACTACAATGGGTGATTCAGGCACACCTACTTGTGCCTTTTGTCTCTGTGGCTTTGGTATATAAAACCAAGCTTCCCCAATTAAACCCACACCTGAAAGCCAATTGTCCTGGACCAGAGAGCAGAGACATTCAGAAGCATCTGTGTCAAGCGAGATGAGGTGTACGCATTTTGCCTTCTGTTCCCTTCATATTCCTGAGATGACCACAAAGAAAAAAAGAGAGTCAGTCACGTCATCATCTTTATCAGCATCAACCTGCAAATGAAAAGTACAGTTTCCACACTGAGACATCTACCCTTTTAGTTGGGGCTAGAAAGAACTGGAAAGTTAGAATCAATAACCATAACTGAGTAATTATACATAAGGATGGGTTAAAAAAAAAAAAAAACCCTTGCAACAGATTTTTAAGGGATTCTAGCCAATGTATGCTTTTAAATATATAGTTATATTTTGAATATTTAAGCTGTCTTATTTCAATTATTGGCACCTTCTATCCAATATTCTTTTTTAATTGGTCGACTATTAGTTCATCCCTTGGGCTGAAGGCCAATCCATTTACTTATCATTCTAAAAACATTTTAATCATTTCTGAAGGATAGCATTTTTATTTCAAAATATTAATGGAATACACACGTTTTTGTTACATGGACATCTCTTATACTGCTTAAGTCAGAGTTTTGGGTGGGCTCATCACCCAGGCAGTGTTCATTGTACCTGAGACATGGAGATAGGGTCTCACCCTCCCTTCCTCCTCCCACCCCTTTCTTGATTTCCTATCAAGACCTTTACATCTCTTTGTGCCTATGAAAGATAGAATTTTCTTTAAGAGAAAAAATATATATATTCTGAGCCCCTATTGCGACCTAGAGATTGAAAAGTCCCTGTCTACAAGAAGCTTATAGTTTATTAAGAAATAGGAATTAAAATTACAGCAATTGATCTAAGGGCAATTGCAATGCTGCAGAACTTCTGCTGGGATGGAAGTGAACGTGAATGTCCAGGGGAGTCCTAGGTACGGTCCTCAGAGTTCAAACTAGACAAAGGATCCACAGAGAGATTGGTCGCTGAGCTAAGGAGTCACCAGGTCTAGAGAAGACGGGAAAAATAATTCAGGTGAAGATACACTATGTGCACACGCGTAGAGGAAAGAAAATACCCTCTGGAGAGGCGCCCAGAAGCTGCTGTGGGTGCGGTTGAAAGGTCCGAGGCAAAGAGAAGATGCTGTGAAGACCGACAGGAGGCAGGTTGTAAGGCCTTGAGTACCAGGCTAAAGGGTCTGTGACCCTGAATGATGAGATTACAGAAACACACGAAGCAGGAAAACGGCATGACCAAATTTGGCCTTAAAGGGATCTCTCAATGATAGACCAGGAGGAACTAAGATTGTAAATAAGTGACATTTGAACATTCTCTTGAGTCTCCCTCAAAACCTTTTCTTTCCCATCTTTCCCCTTGACTCCCTGCACAGCGAAACTGACTGCAGGGAAATTATTCACGATAGGGTACAAATGACTGACAAGAGTCAGTTACATTATGATAAGATACAAAATCTTCAGCAGAGGAGTGAATCCAAATGTAGATTTGGGGAAAATCAAATTAAATTGGTGGGATAAGTATCTAGGAGAGAGGGATTCCATTGGTATTTCCCAATCACAAATTTAGGAAGGTGCCTGCCACTTCCCTCATCAACATGGAATCACACACACACACACACCTGCCTCCGGCAGGAGCTAGGAAGCTAGAAGGCAGGAATACTGACTGAGGACGGTGCTGGGAGATGTTTACTGATCGCCATAGACAGATTGGGCTGATCTTCCCAATCAAAGAACATGACCCCCTGCCAGAGTTTAAGGGGTTCACGGTACACAGTGGTGAGGCTGAAGGTACAGGGAGATAGCCTCTCTCAGTTTCACTGGTGATAGTCAACTGAGGCAACTTCTATAGGAGGCAATTTGACAATATCTATCAGAACTGTAAATGCACATGTACCTACCCCCAAAACTCCATTGCACATACACCCCCCTTCAAAGTAAAAAGATCGTTAATTATAGTGTTCTCTATAACACTACGAGAATAGAAAAAACCTAAATATTGATCAATTTGGGACTGTTTAAACAAATTATGACATATATGTAAACTAAAATGCCACATATAAAAAAGACTAAAGTGACTCATTCTATGCATCGACTCTGTTAATTTGCTGTATAGTTTTATGCAAAAAGTGGAAAATGCAGGACGGTACATGTGCTAACCCAGTATTTGTCCACAAAAGGTGTCTTTGAAATGAGAATGGGGACTGAGGGAAAGTAAATACAATGTATATGGGTTTGTTTTAGTTTGTTTGTTTGGGCTTTTTGTTTGTTTGTTTGTTTGAGACAGAGTCTCCCTCCGTCACCTTGAATAGAGTGCAGTAGCATCATCTTAGCTCACAGCAACCTCAAACCACACCACCGCAAGCCCAGTGACTCTGGCAGTGCTCAGCATTGCTGCAACACAATTTGGCCCATAGAGACGCCATCTGCCAATCCTTTTTGTAGGTTCCCAAACAACCTATATGCCCACAAAGCAGTTAGATGCGCCCCTCCCTTCTCAGCTGAGATAAAATTAAGCCAACTTCTCAAAGGATGACAGAAAGCATCTTCTCCTTCTGGGAAGCACTCAGCAGAAACTGAATCCATCTGGTCCTTGCCACCTCTTCAGACCAGATTCCAAATCTTGGGTGGACATTTCAGTTTACTTGTTGTGTCTAACAAACCATGTGGGCCCCCTCTGTGTGGTTAACAAACTGAAATCTCAACATCTAGCTGTCGATCTTGCTTTCTAGGAAACAAAATAATGGCCTATCGACCTGTCATCCCCAAGCTTACTTCGATCTTTAATTTCTCCTGGACAGATTTGTTTTCATTCGCAAATTATAGCAACAGCGCGGAATGCAATACACAGCCAGCAAGAAACAGTGAGCTTCGTGCTTTAGAAGCAGAATGAAGCTCAGCCTGAGGCAGGCTAAATTTTTTCTTGGTTTCAGAACCCTGGCTTGCTCACATTTCTTTAGTTTGTCCACTGTTCTTCCTGTCCAGGACCCTCCACCTACTTCTGCAACTCCACGCGGTTAAACCGCGATCTCCTCTCTGCCCCATCATCAGCTTCTGTGTTCATCCTGCGTCTGCCTCTGTACCTTAGAGCAGCAGCCCAGACCTAAAAATAGCTCCCCCTGATCATGCCTTCTCTTTCATCTGTGACGCTGTTCCTTTCTCCCTCTCACTTCTAGGTGCCTTTGGAATACGAGGGGGAAAAGTCACACTGCAGCAATTTAATAACAAATAGTAATGACATGAATGACAACGTGACAGATATTTATTGAGCACTTACATTGTTCCAGACACTGAGCTAAGTACCTAGAGTGGATGCCCTCAGAATCAACAAATCTATTTCTGTCTCAAAGTCTGTGGAAACATGGACTATGGCTGGTTTCAATACAGCCCACTCCGTAGGATGACAAGAACCCATGTGTCACCATACACCTGCTTCCAAACAGCCCTTGACAGTGTGACAGCAACATTCCGGAACAAACCGCCTGGGTACATAAAGCTGCACTGTAGCCAGAAGTGGGAGGAGAGATGAACACCTCCCTTTCCCACCCTAAGGAACCATGAGACTGTCTTAGTTTGATTCTTAGGCCACCAAAACTCAAATTTTAACATTTCTTAGTGCCATCGCATCAGTCCTACTTGAAAACATGACCTAAATGTAAAGCCATAAAACAATCCTACCCACCAGCCACAGGACTAAGAAGTAGAAAGAGGAGAAATACAGAGAATGAGGAGCTCTGAAAAATCTCGCATTTCTACCTAGAAAGTTTTTTTTTTTTTTTTAAGACAGAGCCTTAAGCTGTGGCCCTGGGTAGAGTGCCGTGCCATAACAGCTCACAGCAGCCTCCAACTCCTGGGCTCAAGAGATTCTCCTGCCTCAGCCTCCAAAGTAGCTGGAACCACAGGCACCTGCCACAACGCCCGGCTATTTTTTGGTTGCAGCCATCATTGTTGTTTGGTGGGCCTGGGCTGGCTTCAAACCCACTAGCTCAGGTATATGTGGCTGGCATCTTAGCTGCTTAAGCCACAGGTGCCGAGCCAACCTAGAAAGTTCTTACCAGAGTCAACAGCCTGGGATGGGGATTTTTAATAATATCAGTACTTGGAAGGAAGGCTGATTAGGGGGAGAAAAATTCCCACAGGGAGACCAGGTGCAGATGCTGCCTTGTCTCCCTCTAGTCAGTCTTCCTTCTGAACACTATGACAGTAGTAAATATTTTTGTAAAAAATATTTAAATAGAATTAGTAAACAGATATATCATCACTTACCTATTTCGCCCACTGATGTACCCAAGACCAAGTGTTCAACAATTTTTCTTTCTTTCTTTCTTTTTTTTTTTTCAGGAAGAGCAGAGGCAGCTGCCTTTATTAGAGGTCATGGGCCAGCTGACTTCAATCAAAGGCCACACACTTGATCTTGAAGTCACCATCAGCTGCCATGTAGTTGATGGCCTCCAGGTTGAGGCAGTTAGGAAACTTGAATGTGTAACCATCTGGCAGCGTGATGGTCAGGTCGGCCTGGTCAAAGCTGATGCACACCTCCATGACACTTCCAGACTGGAAGGGAAAGGCAGCCTCCCGCTGCTCAGCCCCCCAGGCCCCGCAGTCCTTGCTGTTGCACACAATAGTGTTGGCATCCCCGTGGGCATCGAAGCAGGGGTTGAAATGCAGGCATAAGTTGTTGCTGTCTTTGCCCAGTTTCAGCACAAAGCTCTTGGCATCAGGGGCCACCTCGCCCCGTACTCTGAGGCACTTCCCAGGTTTGAGATTCAGGTTGCTGGTGACCAGACCAAAAGCCATGATTGAAGCAGGAGGATGTTCGGGACGGTGCACCAGCTATCTGAAGACTCCACCTGATTTTTTTTTTTATTTCTTATAGCATAACTGTGTACATTAATGCAATTATGGGGTACAGTGTGCTGTTTTCATACACATTTTGAAATACTCTCATCAAACTGGTTAACATAACCTTCATGTCATTTTCTTAGTTATTGAGTTAAAACGTTCATACTCTGCTTTTAGAAAGATTCACTCGTACCCTTGTAAGATAAACCATAGAAGTAACCCCACCAATCACCCCCAAATGCCCATCGACCCATGAATGGATCAATAAATTGTGGTACATGTATGCCATGGAATACTATGCAACCCTAAAGAAGGATGGAGACTTTACCTACTTCATGTTCATATGGATGGAATAGGAAAATGTTCTTCTTAGCAAAGAAACTCTGGGAATTTTTATGTCTACTTTTATATATATATATATATATATATACCTGTGTGGTTTTAACACAACATAAGACTCTCACAGGAAGCAATGACTTCAACTCAGCTTTGAAGGATCACCTTAACTCTGTCAGGTTAAAGTAATAAGATACCTTTTGTTATGCAAATGAGAGAGATGCTCTAGAACCACAAGTCCTGTCTGATTCAAAGGCGAATTAAGAAAATGGAAAAACCAAGCTTTATTAAACAATGCCGCCCTTTATTAAAAATGAAAAAGCCTGCTTTGGTTCTATGTAGATAACCATGAATCTCTTCTTACCAGTTATGCTAAACCTATCAGTGACCTCACAAATCCCTTATTTTGTGCTACTAGATCTGTAGTTTGTACCATAAAAAAAAAAAATACAGCTGACCAAAGTAGCTGAGTTAGTGGAATCTGGAACATTCCTTTATAACCAACTTTTTTGTCTTTCTTTTGAAGTTACAGTTTAAGCGCAGCAAAGCTAAGCATAGATTGCTTAGTAACCAACTACTAGGGACTAGGGACTGCAGATTAATATTAGTTTACCTTTCCTTATACCTGAATCTTTTGCTTGCCTCCATAAAAAACTATATCTGTTTAATATTATTTGTATGCAATTATCATTCCCCAAAGCCTTAGAATCAAACCTCTAGGCTCAGCGCCTGTGGCTCAATCAGCTAAGGCGCCAGCCACGTACACCTAAGGTGGCAGGTTCGAATCCCCAGCCCAGGCCCGCCAAACAACCATGATGGCTGCAACCAAAAAATGGCCGGGCGTTGTGGCGGGCGCCTGTGGTCCCAGCTACTTGGGAGGCCGAGGCAGGATACTTGCTTGAGCCCAGGATTTGGAGGTTGCTATGAGCTGTGATGCCATGGCACTCTACCCAGGGGGACAGCTTGAGGCTCCGTCTCAAAAAAAAAAGAATAAAACCTCCATATGTATGCAGAAGTCAGATCCTACCAATTATTAAATTCCACGCTCTTAATCTCTTAACATTCAAGTAAGACCATCCTCTGGACTGTATTCTTCAACTTGAAAAGTATCATCATTTTCCTCAAGGAGACAATAATAAACTCTTGGAAACTGCCACTATTCTATTACCTTTACTACCACTAGGCTCTGGGTTCCTGGCACATTCGTTAATGGAACCTTCTATTATTTTACTATTATTATTTCATTCTCTCCCTCTTCTCCTGCTACATTATTCTTTCCTCTTTCCCCTCCTCCTAAATATGCAAACCAGCACCTGTTGGCCCACCCTCACCATTAACAGAGTGCATTGAAATACTTGAGCCCCATAAGTCTTAATTTACACAGAATTTCTTCATTACCTTTGGTAAAGTGCAACTGGCTTTTGTTGACTGTTGACTCTAATTATGAAGTAGTTTATTAGCTTTTATTGAATGCACTGAGTTAACCTTCCTTTAGCTTTATTAGGTAATAAATTTGTTAATTTGGAACAACCTTTTGCTTTCTTGCCTCGGCATCCTGAGTTAATAATCGCTTCCTATAATCAATGGGTTTACTTATTTACTAATAAATGGTTCTTTACCCTCCTAATTGTAGATCTTCATCTTTATTTAAAAGTCAATTTAGAAAAAAATGGCTTCCTTGCTTCCTTAAATGTGGACACTTAGTAGGAAATGGCATTTCCTTCATCTAATAAGCATTACTGTGTGCTTAGCTTGTTTTTATCATTGTGCTACGCGCTATGTGGAAAACAAGGCAGCCTCATACACAATCTGTCTCCAAGGAAAACCTTAAGCTCCCACCCTCAGTGACTTCATTTGAACTATACTCTGCATCTGAAATTTTTACAAGCCCCTCAGTGCGTGTACGGTCCACCCAGTGGATTTAGCTATTCATCCCTCCCCACTCTCAAGGATCAAGTTCACTTCTTGTCCTTAGTGTTCTGGACCCTCTGCCCAGGGAAAGCCAAATTAATTTGCTCTCATGAATCCTATTTCCAAACCATTTTGCCAGTGACCATACTGAACCATAGTTATGCATTGGGTATATGTATGGGCCTTGTATTTCTATCTCTTTCATTCTATGAACCTTCTTAAGTATAGAAAATATGTTTCTGTAAATTTCAGCATTCTCAGGACTAATAATGGAAGGAACCATTAACGAATGTGCCAGAGCAGAACTCAGAGCAGATCCATAGTTCTATAAGTCAGAATCCTGAAGACCACAACTCCAGTTTCATAAGATCTGCAGTGAAGCTTCCACTCCACTGGAAGAACACAAGAAACACAATTGTCAGGCTTCAGAACAGCACCTGGTGGTACACAGCCTGTCCTGAATAAATGTCGGCAAGATTTTAATTAACCACATGTGATTTCCACTAATTTGCCAAATAAGACTGAACTGGGCTGTAACAGAGACCTGGATCTGTTGGTTTTCTTATTGCCATCACAAAGGGGATAGAATTAACATTTTTTTGGATGTGAGAAGGTCTGGTGATTCTATCACACCGGATTTTTAAAGTATATAAATATTTCTATAAAACACAACATCCAGGTGTAGGTAATATGTATTAGATAAATTTATAGGAGAAAGAGTTTGGGACTCTTGAGCCAAAAAGTCAATTGCAGTTATTGTAAAAATATCTAGATGATCCATAAAGATGGCCCATCAGTATAAATTGCACATAGAACAGGAACAGGGAGAAGTCATAGGCCTTACTCAAGCAGACAGGTGCCCTGGTGTATTAACACTAATATAAGTGAGCCTGACACCAGTGGTTACATCAGCTGTTATTCCTAGAAGGTTCCTAGATACACATTGCCAGGTGTGTTGACTTCAAAGTAACTGGATATTACATTTCATCAGACTGAGCAGAAGTAAAATTAAGTTCATGGTAAGGATATACAGTATAATCACCTTTCCTCCCTAAGATTTTCTGGGAAAGAAAAATAAACATGATAGGCAGAATACTTACAAAAAATTGCTCTAATATAAAATTACAGTTGCTGAGAAAAATAGTGAGAAGTGATTCATAGTGTTTAAGAAAATAGCAAGCCTTTCCTAGATGAACTGGGATACTGAAACACCCACTAGAATTACAGTGACTCGGGCACGTGTGCAAATCACTGTTCTCTTTTGGGAATATCAGAAATCGAAACGTTGAGGCCAGCGTCTAAAGGAAGTGAGGCTAATACTTTGGGAAGAAAAACAGTTTTGCAACAGCAATTCAGAAAACAGCCAAGAAGAAATGATGATAAAATTTTGTCTTCCCAGCACAGGCTGGTTTCCATAAAATGACTATATGAAAGTTGAATTTTGGAAGTGGCTTTCCTTTCCATGCACTAGCGGTTTGCACCTGCGAACACTAGGGACCACGATGCCAGAAGCAGTTCTGAAGACAGCACAGGAGGTCACTGGGACAGGAAGTCAGCAAGCAGATAAGGGTTCAGTCCAGGATCCGATTAAGGACACAAAGAACTGCCATTCACTTTCTATAGCCACTAAAGGAAAGAAGGGGCATGGACTGGTGTTGTCATAAAAACATAATTAAACATACAGTGCAACTGCAAATAAAAAGAAAAACTGATTTTTTACTAGGCCACACACGTGTTGTTCCTAGCAGGTAATGAATTGATTGACAGCACTTGACTGATATTGGTTGAAGGTCACGTGAGGGATTAAAATACCCCCTTAGTGAGAGACTTCAAATGAAAACTACTGTTATGTGTAGAGTCTCTCTACTACAAAATAAATTCTCCCAGATGATTTTTTAAAGACATAATTTCCAGGATCCCACCAGAACCCCTGAATAAAAAACTCTGACACCAGGACCCAGAAATCTGTAGGTTTAAATGTTTTCTAGGGCTTTGAAGCAGCCAGGTTAGCATCATCCCAGCACCAGAACTCTGACGACTGCCGCAGATCGATTACATTAAAAATTGAATGGAGAAGAGCTATTGTCAATGACCACTTTATTTCCCACCTATATTAATTCGTGTCCCAATTAGCCTCCTCCAAAGTAAACCATAAGAGTCATGCAAAATTACAGAAATGAAAACTTCCTTGTCCTAGTCTCAAAGAAGATGTAACACCGTCTTATAGGGAAAATTAAAACTTGAGACACCATATATACACGTAAATCCATAAGGTGATTGACTGGAGTAAAATCTCAACTATAGTCTCAAGACCAACACAATAAATCACATGTAGGAAAATAGCCAGTTCGACTGTAATTTGATATTAGAGCGATGCCATTTTGAAGTGAAACCCTCATGATGACTAATGCACGCCAAAGCATTCCGCAGCAAGGTCCTTAAACAATGCCTGTAGCATAGATAACCCCTCGGCAAGATGCTTGTCTAACCTCTCCAGTGGTCATGTGTCTTTACCTTGAAACTTGCCATATGAAAGATGCTTTCTGGAGAGTGGTTATGGTGCTCGGGCATGTCAAGGCCATCCACACCTAAGATAGCACTTCTGTTTGTAAAACCCTGTTAAGTATTTCTGTCTACACAAGTGTGTTTTTCAGTCTCTCTCTCCGGCCTCTCGGCTCTCTGAGCCTTCGGGAATAGGTTTGCAGATACCTCCTTCCAGCAGAACAATGAGAAAAAGAGAAACAAACGCAACCAACAGGAAATTTAAACGCCACAAAGGAGAAATTGCTGGGTTTCAGTCTATCATGAGCCTTGTGTTGTATCCCTGGGGATACTTTTTTGTTGCAGAGGAAAAGCAAGAAGCTGACTGCCATACAAAACAGTGTTTGAGTTGGGAAAATAGAGTAAATAACAGACTAGGTCTACTCTGTGCCCTAATCCCTACAGGGTGCTGGGTGGAGATTCCTGGTTTCAATTTTGACTCTCACAAAACTTTTGGCAACAGTTTTGCTTGTCACAGTGTGGCCTGCGTGGGAGGATGGCTCTGGCATCTAGTTGCTAAGGCCAAGGATCCTGATAAACAACCTACAATACATAAACTGAGCCCATATAGCAAAGACTTACATGACTCCAAAGGTCAGCAGTGCAGAGGGGGAGAATCCCGGTACAAACTAAAGAATCAGCAGATACATTAATTTCCTTAGGAAATTTATTTTCGATAGATCTTAAATAAGCACATCATAAAATATTGTCAAAAGTGTTTGAAGAAAAGAACATAAATTAAGAGAACAGAGAGTTAACACCGAAACTAGTTGTTCATGTTATGAACAAAAAAGAACAGGGCCTAACAGATGACAGGCACTCGGTTTCTGTTGAATCAGCAAGATGATTCTATCACCCAAGTATTTAATTATAATAGCCCCACAAAATGCTCTTTGAACTTCACACCGACTCCAGCTACGGCAGCTTATCTGCTCAGGCTGCTGTAACACAATCCCACAGGCTGGGTGGCTTATACACAGCAGACATTTCTTTTTCACAGTTCTAGAGCCTGGGAAGTCCACGATCAAAGCACCATCAGATTTGGTGTGTGGTGAGGACCCACTTCCTAGTTCGTAGTGCTGCCTGCTCACTGTGTCCTCATATAGTGGAAAGGGCTCATGACCCAGTGACTTCCCATAGGCCCCACCTCCGACTACCACCGCCTTAAGAGTCAGGATTTCAACATGGGAATATGGAGAGACATGAACATTCAGACCACAGCGACCTGCAAGACCTTCTTTGACTTGCTGCCCTTGCTTTTCTGCAGTACAAATCTGGTCTTCTCAGAGTGAATGTCAGTGGCTGGGACGAGGCGAGGGAGAGATTCTCTGATGCCCTCAAAGGGAAATATGGGATTGTAAGAGAGCACAAGCAGACAAGCCAGTCAATTAGATGGCAGGTCTCTCTCGTTCACAGGGGGCCTCTGGCACCTGCACAGGACCTGTCAGTGGCCTCTTACACGATGCCTAGCTGGCGGACCACCCTGTCCCTGGAGAGGCACTGCTCCTTCATCGTGGGTCAGAACGTTTTGGCCTCTAAGGGAAGACACAAGTCTAAGCAACCAGAGACAATGGTTCTCAATTCTGGGACATTGGCTGAACTTTTTGTAAAAGAAACGTTTTATTTCCATTGTCATTGCTGACAGGAAAATTGAACCCTAGAATTGCTGGCAATTGTCTTATAACAAAGAAAGCAGGGTCTTCTTGAAAATATTGCCAATCCAGAGGAAAACCAAGCAGGACGCTGTGTTAAAGACATTATTTAACCCCCAGGATCCAGCAAAGCTTGACGCCAGATAACCTGGGTGAAAGTGTCAATTCGATTTAAATCATAATATGATTAAAATTGAACACATGTGTGGCCCTGAGCTAGACTCCAATCAAACTCACAGATAAATAAGATATGGTCCTGCCATTCAGTATTTCACATAGTGGAAACCATATTGCTTGTTAGAATCTACCATATTTTATTGTAAATTGCTATACCTAGAAATTGTATAGGTACAGAAATATATAAGGTCTCAATTATCTTCATTTTATTAAACACTATGCTTAGCAACTTCCCCGAAGCCATAGGGTATACTTATCCTAGACTTAATCACCTAGAATTTGAACCCAGCTGTGTCTGATGGACCTACTTTACACATACTTTGTTCTTTGCAGTTATAATTAAAGAAAATTTAATTCTAATAATAGTATGCCAAGAAATTAATATAGGTGTAAAGAAGAAGGAAAAAGTGACTCTGACTGAATATGTTTCACCAACCAAGTTTTCCAGGTTTACAGAGCATGGAGAGGAGGAAAAATGGAAGAGCATCTTTTAAAGAGAACAGGTGATATTTCCTGACCCTCTGGGCCAGGCACTGCTCTAAAGGTTTATTATTCTCATAATAACCTATCAAGTGATTGCTCTTGTTCTCCCCAATTTTCAAGACAATATGGAACATGGACAGGGAGAGTAATTTGCCCGCATGAGTCTATTCTAGGACCAGGATTTGACCCCAGAGAGACTAGCTCCAGGGGTCACACCTTCCCTTGTTCCCCTGTGTCACTTCCCATCTGACAGTACACAGCAGACCGTAAGGTATAAGACCATCAGACCACACCCAGAGGGAATGAACATTGTGATTTAGACAACAGTCCGAAATTCGCTTACACACAGAGCACACTCATTTTCAAATTGCTTACAGATGACTTCTAGAAATTGCTTTTGCAAAATACTTCATTTTGGATTTCTGATTCAATTACACTGTAAATTAAACACGTTTTGACAGAACAAGGAGAATTCTAAGAGTTCATATATTAAAGCTAAAAGCTAAGCTTAAATAAGGTGCAAATAACTCTGACAACTCATCTACGGGCAGTGTAGGACGGTTTAACTCAAAGTGTCCACTAAGTAAGTATTTTAGTGTTCCTACCCCTGCTGAGCATGGAGGGTAGAAACATGGCCACAGTTCTGTCAAATAAAACCATAAGACAGGGTTATTCTCTTAAACAATAGTATTTATTCCTAGGTGTGTGCATGTCTGTGTACACAAACATATGGCCATTCATACATATGTATATATGTGTGTCAGTCTGTTTGGGTTACTATAAAGAAAGTACCTAAGACTGAGTAATTTATTAAGAAAGAGTTTATTTGGCTTATAGTTCTTCAGGCTGTACAAGAAGCATCTGCTTCTGGCTAGGGTTTCCAGAAGCTTCTAACCAAGGTGGAAGGTAAAGGGGGAGCAGGAACCTCACACGATCAGGGACGCCACATGAGGAGGCATGTCACATGGGGAGAGAAGGCCCAGGAGGAGGGGTGCCAGGCCCCTTTAAATAACCAGCTCTCATAGGAACTAACAAAGAACGCTCACATTACTACCAGGATGGCTCCAAGCCACTCATGAGGAATGTCCCTTCCACTAGGCCCCACTACCGCCACTAATGATAAGATTTCAACACGAGATGTGGAGTGGCTGAACATTCAAACCATATCAATATACGTGTATAGACACGCATACACACCAGATGTAATTCCATCACCCTTTCACATAGAGGAGGCTACATTTGACAATGAAGTAACTGCCAAGGACTTCAGTTGAATTTATTTTAGCCTCAAAACACACAGACATGGTTACATTTCATAGGAAAACCCATAACCAAGTTTCAAATAGAAATTACTACAAATATCACTTTTAATCAACTCTGCTATTCCTATCATTAAAAGATTTTATAAATAAAATCACACACAAATTAATGTAATTACATAATATTATGTTATATTATGTGTAATTTATTAAGAGCCATTGGATTCAATGAATTGGTAGCTGTACCACTTACAAGTCTGGGCAAGTTACTCAAAGAAAAACAATTCATAAAAATGGGGGAATTGCTCTCACTACTCATCCAAGAAACATTAGCAATTGGAATAAGAAATTGCATCAAAATAAAAACTGCGTGTTCACATTAGTGGAGTGATTATACTACTCGGGACTTACCTGTGGAAAGTTGCTTCAGCACAAAAAGATACATGCACATGTATGTTACATGTCTGTGCAGGGTTACAGAACTCTTAATAAGACCATATTGGAATTACAGAAATAATTATCAATTTGGTGCTGATTACGTAAATTAAGTAAGAAAACATAAGATTTAATATTATTTAGTCATTAATATAATGTTTTATGTCCATATCTATTGAACTAGTAAAATATCCACATTATATTCATTGGAGAAAACAAATCAAATTATAGAATAAGATGTATATTATGAACACATCTGTAAATTGTTATAATTTATTTATAAATCCAAATATTTACAGATGGATGGTGCAATGTCTGAAAAACAAATACAAATTTCTAAAATGTTAGACGTGATTCTCAATATTAGAAATGTAGGTAATTTCTACATCTTTATACTTACACTTGAGCATATAATTGAGCATATAATTGAGGGTTTTTAGTAAATATAAAGCTGTTTTTTAAAGATGTAAAACTTTGGTATTGTTTTGTGCCTAATTAAAATGAAATTATATCAATTTTGAACAGAAGAAAAACAGCAAACATCTGTTAAATTGGTGTTCTGTGCTGGACACTGACCCACAAACATCTCTCTGTACCTCATTTGGACTTCATGTCAATATTCTGAGAAACACAGGATCTATAGTTAAACTGGAAAACCAACGCTAAGAGAACTCAAATTAGTTCATGCAGTTACTAAGTAGGCAAGGAAACTAGAATTCAAACCAAATTCACATTCTCTGCCCAGTAGGCCACACAAAGAAGAAAAGGTATAAAACCAAGCAAGCCCAATCTTCAGCCTAAGTTTTTTCTGTCTATTTTTTTTTCATTTCAATTCAACTATTATTTTAAAAGAATATTAAAGAATTTGTATTAAAAGTAAAGAATATTAAAGAATATTAAAGAATTTGTTAGTTTTCAGTGAACATTTTTTTAATATGATATGTAATAAAGATAATAATAACCAGCCTTTATTAACCAGGTTCTTTTCAGAAGACTGACGTAAGTTAACTCTAATTTTTATACCTAAGTTATATACAGTAATTATCAATGTCACAGAATAAAGGGGCTATGGCAATAGTGGCCTAACTTAAGTAAATCACTTTACTGAAATAACTTAGGGGACCTGGAAAAATAGACTCGGACTCCCACTTAGGTTAATTATTGGTAATTTATTTTACCTGCTGCAGGGGCTGCTGCTCTGAGAGACAGTCAGCAGCCCAGGTGTGAGGGTGAGTTACCTTTTATAGGCTTTGCGTAAGCATATTACAGAAGCGAAAGGTGGCTGGTTAAGGGGGGTTACAACTCAGGTAGTCATAGATACAGCGATGGAAGGATAATTAATACAGTTTCAGTTGACAATGGATACATTTTATATCACAATGGTTATGGTTATACAACAGTAATTAATCAAGTCTCAGTGAGTTTTCCACCATTGTTCATCTACTGAGAACTCGGGGCTTTTGTGAAACTTGGGACTTTTTTCCTTATACCTGAAGCTTGTTCTTGGCAACTCTAGGAGAAAGAAGGGGGCCTGGGAACGTGTTCTGGGCCACCCTGGGGGGAGGAGGGACTTGCCTTGTTCCTGGAGTGGACTCTGGGGGGAGAAGGGAGGAGGAGGGAAATGGGCTGGAGAGGGTGGGGGGAACAGGTGAGAGCTGGGGAACAGGAGTGGGCAGGGGAAAGAGGGCTGGGTTACAACATTTACAAGCACGTTACTTGCTTGTTCAAGGTCACATAGGAAGTAAGTGTTGAAGCCAGGGTTCCATACTAAGCAGGCTGACTGCTTAAAAATAATATGTTTATCTCGTTATGCTGCCATTGGTCAAAGTAAGTTTAAAATGTCTCTTTAGAAATAACCCTCAGGGGCACTGCACTGGCTACCCAGTGTCTCCTGGTCACCTGCAGACACTTTTCCTCAGAGTCATGATTTGGGGCTCACTTCTCCCCATATCCTTTTTCACAGCTCATCTGTGCATACGGACCCTCTGACCTAGCAGGTGAGCGTGAAGGTCCTCCGGGAGTCACAGCCTGCTGTCCCTATTGACTTTCAGCGCAAGGTGGAGACGGGGACCTGGTGGGAAGCAGACTGGCTGGATTTCTCACAGACCCTCCAACTCGGGGTAACGTGCCAGTCAGACATTCAGCAATACAGGGGGGCTAAGTTAGGAAAGTGGAGAAAGCTCAAAGGGAGGAAACTCGTTTCCCCCTTTCTCTTCTCCTTGTGTTTGTGATCTGGCCTCGTCAGATGCTCCATTACCCTGCGTCCCGGTTTCCCCTTTACCCAACCTTGGGGGCGGGGGGGGGGGGGCTGCAATCTCCCTCTCACATTTTTTAAACTCGAGTGCCGTGCATTCTTGCATGTGTACTCTGTTACGTCCCCGATAAAACTGCTCCTGAGAAGCAGGACCGGGCGCTGCATTGGTTTCAGGCTGCTGCTTGGCACGTGCAGCAATGTATGGCCTTCCAGGCTTTGTGCTGTAAGATGGGTGTAAAGTCTCATGATTCCAGCACTGTCTCCACTGCTGACCGCTGTCCCAGATTGGGGTCCACTAGATGCCCAACAAATGGCACCCGGAACAGGGACTAAGAAGGTCAGCTCCCGGGAGGAGGAGGAGGTGACGGGATCCCACGGAAACCCAGGTGGACACGGGATGACCAGTCGCTGGTCTGTCTATGAGGACAGAGCGGCGGCCCTGCCCTGCGTGCCGCAGACTGTCGGCGGGATTACGATGTCTGTGTAAAGCCTGTAAGATTTATTCTCTTCATTCCGTGTGATTTACTCTCTTCACTGTCTTCTTACCTTCATGTTCACTTCTTAACTGCCTTATTTTTTGTGTCCATCCCACTCCTATATTCCACCATGCGCGGTACTCAGTTTTGCCAGGAAGCCCGCCAAGATGAAGTATTTACCTTTATCTTCACTGCCTTCTTTTCACCGTTTTCTCTGCTGAGGATTAAGCTTACTGGACTTTCTAATCTACGCCATCCCTACTCTCACGGTCTTCACTTTACAAACAAAGTGTCCCCTTTGACTCCCTCCTTCCCCTAATTTAAATCCTGACACTAGAGGAGACAGTCTACCCAGGCAGTGCTCTTCTGCTCCAAGTCAGTTCCTGATATTTGGCATAAACTCCAAAAGCTTATAAAGGAGCCTCAGACTCCACAACCAGAATTCCAAACCTGACGTTCCAGGTCTCTGATAAGCAGAAGGTGGCCGAGAGAAGGGAGTGGGAAGACCGGCCAGTAGCACTTCCCAGTAGCAAAAAGAAACATCTTTTCAAATGGTCGGTAACTCTGTGGTAGAAAGTATTCAGAGACAGAAGTACCTTAGAGGCTCAGGCAAGAAGTCACCAAGCACGTGCCCTGCTGTGGGACTGCACCCTGCCCCCTAACAGCCAGCGATCCCTGGAAAGAAATGTTTTAGGAAGCACAGCTCCCAGCCAGAACTGGCAGAGACCCCTGAGCCCGCACCCTCCACACTCATGGAACACCCACTAAGACTACTGCACAGGACAGACCCCAGCCTTGGAACAAGCTTAACTTTGTCACACTGGAATGACTGAGCCTCAGGTGACACTCCATTACCAGTGAGCACCAGAAACACTTCTTCTGCTCTTCCTAAATTTTAGGACCTCTGTTTTCCTCTCCTGTCCTCATCTGTGGAGTAGAAGGTGAAATCCAACTTCTTATGTATTCCACAACTTTTCTGTCGTTGAGAGATCAAGTTTAATTGCCCTACCTCGGTGTCCAAACAGAATCTTAAGGTTAAGTTAGACACTTAACTCCTTTAATATTGCAGGCTTTTAGAGAAGCTTAACTGAGACTTTATGTACAACCTTCTTTTTCCTTTTTTCTGAGTTTGGGGTTAAAATGACAGGAACTGGTAAGTAGGGTAAAAGGAGGTGTATAGTAAGAAATGGGTATGAAGGTAGAATTTTAGTAAGGAAGGATAAAAAAAAAGAGAATAATTTGTATAGGAAGAAATCTTGTGTGAAAACTTTTTGTCTTAAAGTAACTGGTGGTTTTAAGAAAGAAGATTTAAGAAAGAAGATTAAGAAAAATGGGAGATTTAAAAGTGTTGAAAGATTGTGTAAGTCATGAAAGTTTGTGAATAATTTAGAAAGAATTTTGTATGTGTTTAAGTTGGTCATAATGAAAAAGAAATCTTTAGTTCCAACAACAAAGTTTTGTGCTCTCAGTTTATGATACGTATGTTTGAAGCCTTTTCAATTTCTGTTATTATACACGTTTGTTTAAAGTAATGAAAAATTTATCAAAAGTCAGAACTTAAAGGGTCAATCTCCCAGTATATAGTTAATGCAAAGTTTGTTAAACTGTTTTTATATCTTTTTGCCTGCTAAAACCGGTGGTTGCTATGTTACAGGTATCCTTGAAATAAAGTACCAGCACTCAGCAGAAGACCCAAGGTCAATTACTCATTTGAAGCTAAAGAAAAAAGGGGGGAATCTCTTTACTTTTTAAAACAACAGCCACTTTTCTTTTTTAATTGGCCCTACTCTGTCTAGCTTTTACAGTAACTGAGCATATTCGTAATAAATGAATTATTTTAATTCATATTATACTCCAGAACTTGATTTCTTCCCTTCTGTTTATATAAAAAGGTTGTCGGGGGGAAGTGTCAGATATTAACCAGTTTTAATTTTCAAGTCCTGTGTTTTGAACTATATAACAAAATTTATTTTATTTCCACTTAGAGGCTATCCACTTGCAGAGTCTGGTCTCCACTGGGTATAAACAATTATAACCACCAGACATCCACCTGTTTGAAAACAATCATGGTTACAAACAACTGCTCCCAACTTACTGTGGCCTCTGGATGGACATCTATGTGTCCTGCCCTGATAAAGAGCTGACTGCAGAGCCCACTACTCACATTGCCCCTTCTCAGTGAAGAAGTAGTCAGAGCAGGTAATGGCCCTTTTGTAAAGAATTGGGCTCTGCAAAACAGAGGGGAAATGTTAAATGAGGTGGTTAGTCAGACACAAGCAGGGCAGGAGGCAAAGAAAGTTAGGCTATTACGGCAATTTTGGACTGGTTTGAGTCATAAAGGCTTGAGTTGTCACACTAAGTCGTTACGCTGAGTTAACATGGGAATGGGGCTGATGAAGACTTTATACGTGAATTCCCTTGAAGTAAAAACCAATCGATATCCCACAGACTTTCTAACATGGACAGACAAATGTGGTCACATATCAGACTATTTCTTTTGTCTTCGTTTTCTTCCCCCCTTTTTCTAGTACCTTTCATGAACCTGAAAAACAGCCCATTTAAATAAATGGGGGAGATGTGAGAAGTAGGCTGAATTCCTCACATATCTTCCAACCCAGGGTATCGTGCCCAGTCAGAGGAATGTTGTGTGTCTGTGTGGGGATTCAGCACTTCAGGTGAGTTAAGTGAGGAAAGCTCGGATAGCTCAAAAGAACAAAACTTGTTTCCCTACTTTCTCTTCTTCCTGTATTAGTGATCTGGCCTCGTCAGATGTTCCATCACCCTGCGTGTTGCCCAAAGGGTCTCACAGAAAAGCGATGTTGCAGAGAATAAGCATGCTTATTGAAACCGTGTTTTAAATAAAGGTGACCATCTGCTCGCTCAGGCAAAATGGCGGGCTTCTTTCTTTGCAGTTGGTTTATATAGGGAATTTTGTACATGCGCACAATACAGCAATGACCTCATTTAAACATCATGTGACTACCTCGTGATTAGCTTCGGATAATCCACTCTGAGATACACCTTTTGACTTAACCCTTTTGACATAACCCAATTTAACATAAATTAATGGAGAACATGTCGTTAGCCATTACTTCTTTGTTCTTATCTGATGATGCCTGAGGCTATGGAGGAACAAGGTAGACTGAATACCTGCCCTTGCTGGCCTTGCCATTTGGAGGCTATTACTTTGGATCTTTTTTTTTGAGACGGAGCCTCAAGCTATCCCCCCTGGGTAGAGTGCAATGGCATCACAGCTCACAGCAACCTCCAACTCCTGGGCTCAAGCGAGTCTCCTGCCTCTGCCTCCCAAGTAGCTGGGACCACAGACGCCCGCCACAACGCCCGGCCATTTTTTGGTTGCAGCCATCATTGTTGTTTGGCGGGCCTGGGCTGGGGATTCGAACCCACCACCTTAGGTGTACGTGGCTGGCGCCTTAGCCCATTGAGCCACAGGTGCCAAGCCTACTTTGGATCTTTAAACAAGGCATAAAGAAACTTCTGGGGCATACAGGAATTTGTGTGCAAACCTCTGCTCCCATGTAGGCCTTAAGTCAGGGGGGTTTTGCTGGAAACTTTCATAAGGAATTTTCAGGCTGGACTTCTCAAAAGCCTTTCACGAGCCCAAGTTTTATCTGTGCCATTAGATACCTGTATGCATTGGGTAAATTCCTCTTCTCTTAAGGTCCTGGAGCACATTTCCATTCCCAGAGCTGTCAGCAAGCCACCTTCATTACTTACCACAGACCAGGAAAGGTTACTGATGGGTATCTGGCCAGTTTTCCAAAGGGCTTTTTTATTGGCCTTATAAAGTCAACCTAATTCCTTAATGCAGTAAATGCTATTCTAGCCAAAGCCTTGGTCATGTTAGGCTCACAACCAACCTGGCCACATGGGATTCTGCCTCAGTTTCTTACAAGTGTGCCTGCACAAAGTCTTTTCACTGCTTTCTCTCAAACAGCTTTTTTGGCCAGAGGCATATAGGCATTTCACCTACACCTGCATCCCTGTTTACCTAACCTTCCTGGGGGCTGTCATGTCCTGTCTCTCATTTCTTTATTTTTTTTTACTTTTTTTTATTCCCCTCTCTCATTTCTGACCTTGACTACTAACTGCTGTGCTCTCTTGTACGTGTACTCTGTTACGTTACCCAATAAAAAGACTACTGAGAATCAGGACAAGGTGCTGCATTGGTTTCAGGGTGCCGCTTGGCACATGAAACAATGTATGACCTTCCAGGCTTCCAGGCTTTATGCTGTAAGATTGATGTAAAGTCTCATGATTTCCCCAGCACTGTCTCCCTTGCTGACCACTGTCCTAGGTTGGGGTCCAGGAGAACCTCAACAGGATCTCCCAAGCATATTCAGGATACAATGGACCTCAAGTCATTTACACCTGTCTGCCAGCCTACTGAGTTATAATGCACTGATCTGGGATGAATGAGAACTGTAGAAAATGTGTTAGTACAAATTGAATACTACCACAGTCCAAGCAGAAAATACTAATTTACATATGAAAAGATAATCCTCTGTTGGCACTTCAAAACAAGGCAGTAATTGTTCTTCTAAAGACTGTGCACTTAGGAGACATTAACAGCCATTAATAAATAATACTCTCCTTGTATTTCTCCTGTACATTGAAATTTCATTCCAGGAGGCAACACTTAGCTCCTTCAAATAATTTTGCCTCTGATTCAGAACTTAGACTGATAAATATTTAGACTGCAGATTACTAGAATAAACGTAGAGAAGATTTTGAAAAATAACATTATTAGACTTCTGCGTAAATGTATTCCGTGTGTTAAAATTACAAAAGGTAAAAAAACCTAAGTAAGAAAAAGTGTTACATTTTTCAGTAATGAAAATTGTTTAAGTTGCCCTTTATCAGCAGTTTCACCTTCCAAGTTTTCCCTACCTGCAGTACAGTACCGTAAGATAGTTCGAAAGAGAGGCAGATCACATAAGTTTTATTATAGCATATTGTTACAATGGTTATATTTTATCATTAGTTATTGTTGTTAATCTCTTATGCCTTATTTATAATGTAAACTAAACTTTATCATAGGTAAGTAAGTATCAAAAGAAACATAGTAACTGAGTCTAATCAAAGCTCATAACACTCACTGCAAAACAGCCAATCAATGGAGAGACCAGGTGTTAGGGAAGAAGCAACTTTTGTTTGGAGAACCAGCAAACCAAGAATTTGGCAGACTAAGGGACCATCTTAAGTTAGCTTAACTTTCAGCCCTTTTCAGGTTAAGAGAAGGAAGAAGCAGAGTGTTGTGGGAGGAGACCCACAGAGGACTACAGACATCTGGGCTTCAGTGAAGGTCTGAGAGGGTGTAAACCATCTTTGCTTTGGGTTATTTGACTTCAGATAGGTAGGTCAGGTCACCATGTTTCTATAAATCAGTGGTTCTCAACCTTCCTAATGCCATGGCCCTTCAGTACGGTTCCTGTGGGTCGTGACCCACAGGTTGAGAACTGCTGCTATAAATGCTTTGACGTAGCATTGTTACTTGTATGCACACTTTCTTTATTTAATGAAGCACCCCTTTCACCATTGCATGTGGAGTCCCCTACTATGAGGGGTTTTACACACTCACTGGGGATTTTAGAATGTATCCACTACAGAAAAGGGGAGACTAGTATACCCCAAATTAACCATCAAGTCATATTTGATGTTTTTATGTTACAAGAACACTAATAGCTATGATAAATGATCTAGGCATTCTCATAGCTACCAAAGGACACATACACAGACAGAACTTCATCAGAGAAAGGAATTTCCAAGTGCATTTTCTTTTGGTATTAATCTAGTAATTACTCATCGTGTCCTGCTGTGCCTACCGTGCTTGACTCCAGGGCTGAGTACTTTAGAGGCAGCCAGGGAAGTGTGGTCAATTCTAGACACACAGTAGAATGACCATGGGATTCGGAAGTTTACCTAGGAATGCTAAATTAAAATGAATGAACCAATTATAGATCTGTAGAAAAAATATATAATTAGCCCTAGTACTCCTTTTCCCAGTTTTAGTTATTACACAAATGTTCAATTGGATTAAGCTAATGTTAATTTTAACCAGAAATGTTAAATAAATCATTATATGCATTTTAAGAACCTATTTTCTTTTTTCTTAACAGCATCACAAGTTATTTCCTTAATGATTTTTTTAAATGGGGACGTAAAAGAATTTGCCAAACTCACCGCATTCCAATGCACTAAACAGTACAAAGAGTATTATATCAGAGAAAAGAAACCGTCCAACAATTCCATTTACCATCCACTTTACAGATAAGCCTAACTCATCTCTGTCTCACGTACGTTTGCATCACTTAACAATAGGGATGCATTCTGGGAAATGTGTCTGTAGGACATTTTATCATTGTGCAAACATCATTTGGTGTACTTATACAAACCCGACAAGGTACAGCCTGCCACACACCTAGGCTAGATGGTGTCCCTTTCTAGGCTGTATGGTATGTTACTGTACTTCATGCTGTAGGCAACTATCACAATGCTGTGTGTAAGTGGATGTAAACATACCTAAAAGTAGGCAAGGTACAGTAAAAGTGCAGCATAATAA
>CAUYQV010052291.1:0-14832 GCA_963574575.1 Galagoides demidoff
CGCCTGTGGTCCCAGCTACTTGGGAGGCGGAGGCAGGAGACTCGCTTGAGCCCAGGAGTTGGAGGTTGCTATGAGCTATTATGCCATGGCACTCTACCCAGGGGGATAGCTTGAGGCTCCGTCTCAAAAAAAAAAAAAAAATTCCCTTCTTTTAAATGCCTTTTTTTTTTTTTTTTTACCAAGTTTGTTGAACAAATCTACTTTTCTGAGTGCCGAGGCCCGCCCCCCCACCAAAGTGCCTATAGTGAGCCCATTTTTGATAGCAGTTCGGCTGACAGCTACTTTGGGAGACTCCTCCGCTGCTCTCAGCATCAGCTGACAACATCCTGGCCAGGACTGTTGCAGGTCATCACCACGTTCTCTGAGCTGAGTGAACTGGGATTGAAGACCCAACTCAGAGACGTTGGTACAGAGGCTTAACTGAGCTAATCAGTTTCTCACTTTGGGAAATTGAAACGGGAATGTTCCTGGAGTCCTAGTGAGCTTATCTGCAAGGCTGAGGAAAGGAAGGACCCGTGTTGGCCCCTTGAGAAGCCAGAATCATGTGCAGTTGAACTATGGAGCAGCAGAAGCCATGGCCCTGCAGAGGGCGTGTGTGTGGAGAGAGGGGTGTGTCAGTCCAGAGGTCCTGTAGACCCAGGGGAAGAAACAGAAGGAAGCTGCCAACCTACTAGGTCTAGTCAGCCCAAAGAGGCTGAGACCCTGCAGTCATCTGTGGCAGAACCATGGTAGGCTCAGAAAAACTTACTCATCTAAGTACAGGGTAACTGCCCCCTGGGGGTAACCGTGCGTGTACCAGAAGCCCTACCAATGTGGTTTCTGTCCCAGGGTCCAAATGTGAGTCCCTCTCAGAAGCAAACTCATCAGAATTGGCTCAGTTACCTTCATCTGGCTTTATACAAGGTTAAGGATGTATCGGCTCTCACAAACTGTGCATGTTTGTTCAGATTCTCCCCTACTCTTTCAAAACTATCAGGAGGGCCTGACTGTGTGAGAGACAGGCAGGCGGTCAGGTACCAGGGAGGAGGCGAGGACAAGGGCCGTCTCTGTACTCAGCTGTTCCCACATCCTGCGGAGTTTTCTTCTTCGGGTGAGCTCTGCCTTCCCTGGGAATTACAGCTGTGATTTCTCAAACACTGTCCCTTCCTTCTGCTTCCATATTTCTATGAAAAATTTTTTCTTACTCTTCACATATCTAGCAACCTGAATCCTTTTTAACTTTTTTCATTTTGGAACAATTCTTAATTCTCCTCCAGATAATTGTACACCCAACCATAAGTTTTAAACAAAGCACTTGCTGAAACACTTTTGCCATGGTAGAGAAGACAGCATGATGACATTTATTATTTCTGGATTAAACTTTTGATGGATAATCATGCTGGCCTGCCAGCCATCAGTTAACATAGTGTTTGAATAGACTGGGCATGAAGTCAAATCAAGCCAATACATATGAATTTAATCCACATTTATTGATTTTTTTTTTTTTTGAGACGGAGCCTCAAGCTATCCCCCTGGGTAGAGTGCCATGGCATCACAGCTCACAGCAACCTCCAACTTCTGGGCTCAAGCGAGTCTCCTGCCTCAGCCTCCTCTCAAGTAGCTGGGACCACAGGCGCCTGCCACAATGCCCGGACATTTTTTTGGTTGCAGCCATCATTGTTGTTTGGCGGGTCCGGGGTGGGGATTCAAACCTATCACCTTAGGTGTACGTGGCTGGCGCCTTAGCTGATTGAGCCACAGGCGCCGAACTGCACATTTATTGATTAAACAGCCATTATTTACATGTAGTGCAATAGGCACTATGGAAAGGATGGAGGATTCTTAATGTCCCACCTTTAACTTCCTCTCTCCTGAGTCTTCTCTTCCCTTGCTCCCACTTTCACTGCTCTCTGATGGCTTCTTCCACTGTCTGCTTCCTCCACTCTGCCCTCTTCCCCAGTTCTGTCGGTCCCTGTTGGTCCCACTTCCTCCTTTGCCCACCTAGGAGACATAGCAGCTCAAACATTAGGATCCTCAGCTCCCTCAATCAACAATCCTTCTACCTCATCTGTTCTGGATAATATTATAGAAATCAAGGGCTGATGCCATCATCCTTTTATCTTTCCACACAGGTGCTGCCGAGTGTTACTGGAGATGGGGCTGGAGCCATGACAAATGCCCAGTGTCCACTCTCAGCCCTGCTTCCAAAGCTTATTAGAACAGCATTCTGGGTCTCCTGCTTCTGTTCCCGACCATCAGGACTATCCCAAGTCTTTGAATCCACTCATTATTTCTCATCTGGACTTAGTTGGGAAAAGAAATTAGTAACCAATAAATACCAGGTGAATAAAAACAGAAGTCTCTCTCTGTTGAGAGAGTGACCAATAAATACTAGGTGAATAAAACCAGTCTCTCTCCCTCCAGGAATCATAATAATAATGACAACCATTTCTGAGCACCTATGCACCAGGCACACGTTGACCACTTAAATGCATGATCTCATTTCATTCTCAAACAACCCTGTATGGTGGGGACTATTCTTTGGAAAAGGAAACATTAAATAACTTGTCTGAGATCATAGCTAGTAAATTTTGAATACAGCATGTTCTTAATTACCAGACCATAATGACTGTTCTCATTACCTCTAAAACACACTCTCTCACACGCACAGACGGTCTTTTTAATAATGCCAACAGTACAATTTGTAATGTGATCTTTGCTGTCTAATGATGCCATTCCCAGATCTATACCTTTATGAGATACTCTAAGCCTTTGACGGTGACCCAAGGTGGGGGCCTTCCTCCACCTGCCAGGCAGCTTTCCTCCTCTCCCTGAGCTTGTGGAGCTTTGCCAAGCAACCCTGTAACCCTGTGTACCTTGGATTCTTCCCCACTTGCCGCCCTCACCAATGTCTCTGTATTTTGTGCTTTCTAAAATACTTCCATTCTCCAAGCAAATTCATATATTTCCTTCAAAAGTAGGTAAAAATAGAGCCTCCTCCTAAAGTGTTCCCTGGCTACAGGAAACATGGGAATGATAAGCCTCATCTAATTTACCATCTAGTTGAGAAAACAACTCACATGAAAGTGAATAATCAGAGAATAATACGCGTCAGAATCTAATCAAGTGCTGGAATTGTGTGGCATGTGCTGCATACGTAATGTACCAAGTCGATAGCTTTTGAAAGAGAAGTTTAGAAGATGCCAAAGCCAAGCAATTCGGAGACGTCTCAGTTTAGGAGGTTACAGTAGTTCAGAGGAGCACATTCTTCAAGATGAGATTTTTCAGACAGTGTGCAACACTCATTCTCTCTGTGTTCAAATCTAGTCATTTCTTATGGCTGAATAGTACTTCATATATCATAGTTTGTTAATCCATTCATGGGTTGATGGGCACTTGGGATGCAATGTAATCAGTACAAATATGAAGCCAATATGTAAACAACTACTCACCCACTTGAAAGAAAAACCCAAGTATGGTATAGTTCAGGGCAGGGGAGCTGAGGGGGCAGGGAGGGAGGGGGACGGAGGGTGATCGGTGAGACCCCACCTAGTGTGCACAGTGTGAGGTGTTCAGCACACCCGCTGGGTGAAGGGCTCAACTACAACTGGAACTTTACCTTAGAAATGAAAACAAGGTAACCTTAACATTTGTATCTTGATATCAATCTGAAATTTTTTTTAAAAAAGGAATTAAGATTAAAAATTATAAGAAATCTAACCATTTCATTTCTCCTCTGCCTTTTTCACTGCTCCCATTTCTCCCTCTGATACAATCCCTGATGATACTGTTCAGATGCAGGTGAGATGATCTCACAAACTCTCACTGTTTAGCCCTTTTACTGGGTTCCTTTTATTGGACTTCTCTTAGGTAGCAAGCCACTGGCCTACATCAGGGAGCCACAGAAATAGACATTTACATCTTCCATGGTTTGTACTGTTGGGATGTTGCTGTCCTCAGCAAAAAGTGACTTTTGAACAAGGTGCCATGCATGGGGGAAATCCCTCTCAGGTTTCACTGGTAGCAAAACTGCGTGCTTAACGACTGCCTTTAACCTTGCCGCTGCTGTGCCTCCTGTGAGCTGAGTGTGTTTCTGTACCAAGCAGCGGGTGCTCCAACAGCTTGAATGCCGGGAAATTTATCAGGAAATTTATGGTGAAAGAGTAGTGGTTTCATTACTTTTCTGCTTTTATTCTTTTTTTTTTTTTTTTGTCTTTCCCTTAGCTGTTTACCCCTTCTCATGATATATATAATCTTGTAAAACCACTTCAATCCTTTGTGGAAAAAAGTTGTGCTAGAGGCAGGGAATCTATATCCATGTGTCTCTGTGTGGCAAAATACAAGATTTGCGGTTAATCTGTATTTTTCCTTCCTTTCCGCAATACAACATTTGTGGTTAATCTGTATTTTTCCTCACTTGATACCATTAATTGACTATAACAGTGATTCTCAACCTTGCATGTTTGTTAAGACCCAGAGTGCTGGACCTATCCTCACCCTGCGGTGGCCCCGCCCCGGGAATATGCATTTCTAACAAATTCCCTGGCCATCTGATCCTGCTGGCCTAGGAATCATCCTCTGAGAACTGCTGAACTAGACTTGACATTTCTTACTTTGGTGATTCTTCTTAGAACACACACCTTCCTTTTCCCCATTAGAGTTTTCTTTCAAGCCCCTGCCCAGTTGCCAGTGCTTTGGTGAAGCCTTTGCTGGATCTGGGAGCAGCGCTGACAGCTGTCTTATGCGTTCTCATGCAGGGCTGCCCGCCTCTCCGTCAGGCACTGCGGGGTGTGTCGCGATTCCTTTTGCTATGTGCACAGCTCCTCCAGGGCACCAGGAGATGGCTTTGGGCATGGGGGGAGTCTTATTCAGGAAAGTCCCCAATACTCAAGAAAGCCAAATACGTATATAAATGGGACTTTTTCTGCTTTGGGCAACAAGACATTTTTATGCCAAATAGGATAATTTATAAATAAAGTGACTATCTTTGAACTGGGAATAATGAGCCATCAAGGCAGGCACCGCACAAAAGAGAAGGACTGTGTCAATCGGCGAGTGTTGGAGCAGTGATGACACAGACGCGGTCTCGTCCCCAGCACACAGGCTGCATCCATCCTGTGGCTCATCCTCCTCCTCCCACCTCCTCAGCAGTTAGAGGCCCTTGAACTACAAAGGCAATGATTGAAGAAGCTACTGTGGGAAACACTATGCCCAACTCTCTTCGTATCCCTGAAAACAAGAACTTTGGTTAGAGCCTGGCTGCTCATTGGCGGGTGGAGTGAGGGAAGGCTGTGTCTCTTTCTGGGGTGAGCTACAAGGCTGCTCGATGAGCTGTAGAATTATCTACCTCGTATATATTTTTTTCTTTCCATTTTTTAAAAAATTTCAAATTAAAATGAAGGTACAAATGTTTAGCTTACATTGTTTTCAATTCTAAGGTAAAGTTCAAGTTGTAGTTGAACTTCACAGGGGTGGGGGTCCTGAACACCCTGACATTGTGTACATTAGGTGAGATCCGGCCAATTGCCCTTTCTCTCCTTCCCTTTCCTTATTTTCCTCCCCTTGCTAGACTATATTTGTATTTCATCGTTTGTGTGGGTCTGTAGTTGTCTATATATTGGTTTCCTATTAGCATTCAGTACATTGGATGCTTTCCCCCCATTCTTGAAATACTTTACTAAGAAGAATGTTTCAATTCCATCCAGGTAAACATAAAAGATGTAAAGTCCATCAAGCTATGAATGGATCTACCTCGTATTTTTTAATCTAGTAAAATAGATTGTAGGAGGCACCTCTGAGAAATACTCTGGCAGTAAGTGGTTGGGGAAGGGATTTAACATCATTGGCTCTCGTTAGTGAGACGCAGGAGAGCAGGAAAGTATGTACTTCATTGGTTAGCAAGTCTCCACACCTGTGGCGTAGGCGGCCACGAGATTACTTCTATAAATAGCTTCAGGAGAAGTTAGCCGGGGCTCCCTTCTCCTTTGGCTCCACTTCAGAGGATGCTTGATTGGCGGTCCCCTAAAGATTGCTGCTCAGAATCTCGCTCCTACTAATATTGACCGTGACTTCTAAGGTGCTTCAGCACCTGAGACCTGAACGAGACCTGCCCCGAGTTAGCTGGTGCAGCGGCCCACATCCAGACAGCTGAGTGGGCCGGGCTGGAGACCTAGTGTCCGGCTCTGATGAGGCCCTGGGTAGGGCTGGAGACACAGCATCTCGGGCCCCAACAATAGATAACATTCATTTTTTTAATCCCCCCAATAGTTATTTAGTATCTACTAAATGACAGGTGAAATTCTAGGAACCAGGAGTCTAGTACTGAACACAGGTCAGTCAGTCCAGGCCTTCATGGAAATTGAATTCTCGTGTTGGGAGACAGGAAGTAAATAAATGTATCCTATACAAAATGGTGACAATTGTACCACATAATAAGTTACGTGATGACACTCTAAATGCCTTCTAGAACCAGTGTTTTATAAACACTTCTCTGACATTGAAAAATTTACAAAAATATTGGCTTATTTAGTAAGAGGAAGTACAGTAAAATTTGTCACCACTATAGGCTGAGTACCCCTCCTCTGAAATGCTTGGGACCGGAAGCATTTGGAAGTTTGAATTTTTTCAGATGTTAGAATATTTGCAATACGCTATACTCACTGGCTGGGGATCCCAAATTTGAAAATTCCAAATTCAAAATGCTCCAGTGTTTCCTCTGAGCTTCATGCTTGTGCTCAGAAAGCTTTACATTGTGGAGCATTTTGGATTTTGAACTTTTGAATTTGGGATGCTCGACTTGTATTTAGGAAAATAGACACACATTTGTTAAACCCCATCCGGGATGCCTTATGTGCAGTATCCTCCCTAAGTATCGCAGTGGTCCTGTGAGGAGGGCTTATTATCTCCCTTCCCCAGAGGAGGAAAAGGAGGACCAGGGACGCTAAATAATTTACTCATGGCTAGTCCAGGAAGTGAGACCCCAGAGCCTGCACTGCAGGCACCACTGTATGGGCAATGACAAAGCTCACCTGTGTCACTCAGCACAGGGATGAGATGTCACTGAGGTTGAAACCTGGCTGCATAAATTACGCACAGTGCAATGGGGGTGAGGCGTGGCAGCAAGCTGGCATCATATGTGCAGCAAGCCTATCACTTTGCTGTCACTGATGTGCAGTTAGGGAATGTACTTTAATTTAAATATGCTTTAGCATAAGGATAATGAAAAGAAGACACCAGAGAAAGATCGTGGCATTCCAACATTTAGTAGAAATAGAATTCCCCATCTGTCATTACTATCGTCCAGTAGGACAATAACGGAACTGTGGAGACTGCATACATACATGTCAGGGGGATAGATACCTTATCTACGCTTTTAGATAGGCCCTTTAAAATAAAATTGCTAGCAACCTGGAGGATTTATGAACTTCTCTATACAAAATGCTTTTCCCTCTGTGCACCTTTCAATTTAATCTGGAGCTTCCAATTCTGCACGGCCCCTTCTCACCACCTGCTTGCGCTGCTGCGAGAGGCAATTCACCTCGCTCAGGGAGGCAGCCTACACTACACGCGTAAGTAAAGGCCTGCAAGCCAAGTGGAAGAAATTGGGGGGCACAAACCGATTTGTGCATGGGTGGCGTCCCATGCTCAGTCTGCACGGGTGGGTGCTCTGTATAGCAGGCACTGCCCACAGCAGCCTCCCTCCAACCACTGGAGGGGCTGCTTACATCCTCACCCAGATCTGTGCCAAGACAAAATTGCACCGATGTAAGGCAGTAAGTTTTATCTCCAAGTCAAACAGATGGGCAGCCAAAGATCCCAGCGGAGCAGATCTGAGCAGGAGCAGCTGGCACTGGCATGAGTGCCTATGGCGAGGGTGAATGAGAACGAAGTATGTAAGTCGGATGAGAAGTGGCTTCGGACAGCAACAGCAATGTTCAGAGGATGTCGCTTGAAGGAAAATAGTTAATTTCAGATTTAAGAAAGGCTTTTGGATGGGAAATGAGATTTAAAATTTGGGCTGCTGTTGCCTTCTTATTCTCTTTATAGTAGGCACCCCGGTTTGGTCTGATCTCAGAAAATGTCCTTCCCACTGCCTTAGGTTTCTATCAAGCGTCATTCCAGTATAGGCATCTTTAACTAGAAAGAAGGCATCTTCTCTTACTATCCCACTTTCTGATCATGGGAGCTTAGAAATGTATTCCCCCCACCTCCCCCACACCCTGGAAGCTTAGTTAGGAAAAAGAAGCTCTATAAATAGCAAGAGTTCTCCTGCTAAGACCCTTGGCATATGCCCGGCAGTTACATCACCTGTTTTAAATATGGTCAGCATTTTGTGTCCTGTGATGAGGAAATCCTTTTAGAACTAAGTAACTGAAGCTTTCTATCAAGACTGATTTTTATTTAGACCCCAAACATGGCATATATTTTTTTAAAAACCTGAAAAAATATATTGTGGAAAAAATGTTTCTAAGAATTCTGTGAAAAAGATTGGAATCCAGTGGCAAGCCATCACAGTGCCTGGAGTGAGAGGATGAGAGGATCACAGGAGGAAATCTACTCCCAAACTCATAAAATAATTGGAACGGGAGCTATGGAAAGGGAAGCTGGTAATGGGAACACAGTCTGTCTCCCCTGTGAGCTGTGGAAGTTTGAGATAACTGATAACAATTTGGCCGGTGCTGACACCTTGTACTGTTACGCTCTCTTTTTTTTTTTTTTTTAATTAAATCATAGCTGTGTACATTGATGCAATCATGGGGTACAGCGTGGTGTTTTCATATACAATCTGAAATATTTTCATCAAACTGGTTAACATAGCCTTCATCGGATCCCATGCGGTCTCCTAGGGATCCCTCACCCCTTCTCCATTCTTGTACCTCCAGGCCCTTTAGCAGTAACGTGTCAGCATCTGCCTTGCTAAAAAGCAGTTATTTGTGCACTATTCCCTCCAAATGCGAACTCCTTAATGGACTTGCCTGCTCAGCAGCTAGTTCAATGCCAGGCAGAGACGGGCTCGTAAGTGTTAGAGTGAATAAAACAAAAGGATGAGAAGAAAACCCCATGAGCTGTTGGCTTCATTACATGACTCATAAGTGAATTTCAATGGACACTGCGAGACTTGTAAGAGAGGCATGTTATGCCTGGGATGGGGGAACCACCCAGGATGGCCTTAGATTAGGCGGGGTTGGGTGGAGGAAAAAAGAAATTTGATCTTAGAAAGCTGTTTTCTTCCAAGTGGGAGTTTAATGTAACAGAATCCCATCTTTGGACTTTCCTTATGTGGTTTGTGAGTCCTGATAACAACATAAAAGACAGGGAGAAAGATGTTTAGAAATGATATAAAGGACACTCTGTGCAGGCCCCTGCCTCTCCCTTCACCCTCCACGTCAGCTTCTGCAACCCTGCAGAATTATCTTTCTAAACTCTGAATCTGATCATGTCCCTTCCCTGCACAAAACCATCTCTACTCCCTTCAAAATAACAACTAAGACCCTTGCAGAGGCAGCAGCCCCTGGCCTTGTTGGGAATGCCCTCCTGTCTCACCCGTGCCCACTGCCTCTGCTCTCTCCAGCCCAGCTACACCCACCCCAGCACCTGCAGCCGTCCCACCCACCCTGCTTTCCCACTCTGGTGGCTGTGCAGGTGCTGTCTGCTTTCTCTGTGTGGGCCACGTCCTTCCCTGCCTCCCCAGTTCCTACTCATCCTTTAAAAGTCAACCCCACCCTGTCCACTGCCTCTGTTCTCTGAGCTCTGCCCCTACCCAGGAAGGCTCTGCCTGGCCCCTACACTCATCTTCCTTCCTTTTCGACGTCTCTCCTCCCAGGTTACATGTAAGATAGGCACAATTTTTCCTTTATGCCCAGGGCACTGTGGGAAAAAAAAGCTGAACCACAAGAAAAGACTCGGGAGTTGGTCGCCTGAGGATGACGGCACCATCTGCTGCCTGTCGGCCATGCCCTCATCTCTGCCCGTGGTCCTGACTGGGGAGAAGGACCGGATGCTTGACTCACAGCCCTCTAGGTCCTCATGGGTGACATGTTTCTGCCTGACCACACGGGGAATTCCTACTGTATTGAAGCTGGAAAAATGGCCTGCAAGATGGAGTCTGAGAAGCTGGGGGGAAGTAGGACCCTGGGCCTGGTCTGCTCAGCTCCCCACACACCTTCTGCACCTACCTAGTTAAGGTTTCACCCCGATGGTGAGCATGTTTATCTCCAGAGACTCACAGGGGCAGACACACAGAGACAATAGGTGTTGTGATTTGGTAGAGTAAAGGTTACTTTGATGATATGATGTTTTCTCTGATTATTCTCTTAGTTAATTTGTTAAAGTGAAATCACCTTTCTGTGCTTTAAACATTTTGCAATGTTAGAATGGAGACTACTTTGATGTTGCTTCTTATCAAGTAAAGTTAAAATTTTCTAGGTTGGTTTCCTTGTATTTCACTGTACAAGTTATTAGAATTGTTAACGGAGGCAGAACAGAAGTGAGAGGCTACTCTTGCTATTTTCCAGAATTGCTGGCCTTCTGACAAGTGAAGTTTAAACCCATCTCTGAATAGGGGCTGACAGTGACAGGAGGCCAGACCCTCTCCTTTCGTGACAGTATTTTAACATTTCTGCTCAGCCTAGAAATCTCCTCCTTGTTCTGTTTTCTTGGAGAACAAAGGGGCTATTAATATGTTCATTCTCAGCCATGAGAGTTAGGATTTAAGACCCTAGTGATAATGACCTCTCCACTGGCCAGGAGGACCCGAACGTGGTGTCCTAGACACAGACCTTCTCCCTGCTCTGCAGGGTACCTGTCAGTGTGCTGGCTTGTCTGCCCCTCCACCGCGCTCTCCAGAACAGGGTGAAGTTCACCTTTGTCTCCCCACTTCCCGGCACAGAAGCTGCCTCCAGCAAAGAACCTGAGTACCAGCAGCATTGAATCTCACAGTGAGAAAGTTATTTCTGTTTCAATTCTCTCTAATCCTTTTAGTTTAGGCAAAGCAGAGAAATTGATGGCAGAGTTTTACCTGCCCTTTAACATCGGTTTTTTTCTTTTACGCAGGCATCCGTAGGCAGCATCTACCTAGGAGTGAGTAACTTGTTTTGTTTTCCTTGTTCTTTTTATATGGTTAACATGTAACTGAAATAGGAAGGCAAATGGAAGTGACATTAAATTTATTTTTTAAGAAATAAATGTATTTAAATTAAACATAAGTATATTTGCATAAAGATGTAAAGTCAAAGCATGACACCAGTAGAACAGAATCTGGCCAAAAGCCTGATGGTGCTACATAAACCATGGGTGCTTAGAAAACACACGTATATCAGGTGCTCAGGAAATGTTAATTCAATGGATAAATGAATCTCTCTCGCATATCCTCTCTTTTTTCTTTTGTTTTTTTTATTTGTAATTATTCATAGGGGTACAAGTACAGCATTGCTTGCTTGATATATGGCACTGTGGTGAAGTCAGGCCTTTCAGCACAAATGTCACTGTCTTTTTAAAAACTCTTATGGCTTCTATGATAGATCTGGCTCGTCCTTGGGTTTGTATTGCTGCACTTGACTCATTTTCTGTGCTGTCCTTCTTCCATGTGCTAGCAGGACTTACTTATAAATATGCCAGGGTCCCTTCTCAATTAGCAATAAAGCTCTGATGTCAGACACTCAAGGTCCTCCAAAAGCTAGCTTGAATCTGTCCTTCCAAACGCATCAGCCCCAGTTCCTCTGCATAAACCATGTGGATGTTTGTGCTTCCCAGACTGGACACTGGGTGGTGTCCCTGGCCCTTCCTCTAGGTGGGAAGTCCTCAGAATCCTATTCACCTTTTAAGGCCCATTTAAACTCTCCTGTCTCCAGGAAGCCGTGTTTATTCATCACACCTGAGGGGGATCTGCCCATCCTCTGAGCTCCAGAGACACTTTGGCTATGGGGTAACAGTCTCTGAGTGTACATTACATTTAACAGTCTTCCCTGTTTTCTCTTTCAGGTTGCAGCCTCTGGGAAGGCAAGAACCAATTCTCATATTTTTTTTCTACATCCATTTTATTTCTGTTGACTAAATACATCACTTATGGAATTAAATAAATCGATGAGCTATTATTTATTTAAATAAATAGATGGAGATACTGAGGGAAGGAAAAGTGGACAATCAGTGCACTGTTTACATATACATGCTGCCCTGGGGAAAGAACGGATGGCATGGCGGCAAACACAGGAGAAAGGGAGGCTCCCTGGCAATGTGACCGTGGTAACGACCCAATTTGACCATGGGAAACTTCCGCCTTTAAAAAAGGATATCTGATAAAAATTAAAAAAATTGTCTTTCAAAAACCATTATTTACGATCCAGTACAAGTTCTTCCATTTAGAGGTAAGACAATTGAGGGAACACTCTAGGCATTATGTTATGGACACACATGCCCACACGTGCCCCAGCATTCACACTGCAAAGTGCACGAGTGAAGCAGACGTATGGTTCTCTGCAGTATATGCTTCAAACCTCACATGACTCACACACTATAAAGTTCTCTTGACCGCAGACACAACCACAGAGAGTAAGAGTCATGACCATCATCGTAGTCTACTTCACTGGATCTACTATTTGTTGGATGTGTCACAGAGACAGTGGAGAAGGCTAAATGGTCTGCGCACTCACTAGGCTGACCAGTCCTTTCAGGGTGAAGTGATATTGCCATGAAAAACATTTCAAAGAAGCTCTTTCTACACCAGCTGCCTCCAGTCTTTAATTTGTTGTTTTGTTTCATAACAGATGCCTCACTAGAAGAATAGCAATATTGAACTGGCAAAGACAGTAATGTTGGTAACATTAGCATTGCTAGAACTACTTTGCAAAAAACAAAAACAAAAGAGCCTAGCATAGGCTGCACGATCTCCCGGAGAGATGGGTCATTTTCATAAGGAAACACCACTAATCAAGCCTACAGCTCTGTGCTTCAGTAAGAATTTTCCTTCTTGACCCTTGTCTAGTGAGAATTTCCATTTGCTCCTTTTGCACCACCAACAGTGCTGAGGAGCGGCTCCTCAGGTGCAGTGCTCACATAAGTGGGAACAAGACCCCAGGTAGACAACGGCTGTGAAGGATAACATGCTATGTGCATTTGCATTTGCAGGGGACTACCCAGAGGAGGACTAACAGGCATGCAGCATTGCTCCAGAGCCCCCATGAGCTGAGCAGTGCAGTGCAGGGTAGGGTCTAGTACAGATTTGGTCTGCTGTGTGGTCAGTGCTGGCCATTCCACAGGTAGCTCCAGGACTGGTGAAGTCCACAAACCCTGTGGCAATGCTGGCTTGGGTGTAGAAGGACCTAACCCTTCAGAGAAACAGAATTTTAGGAATTTATTTATTAATCTGAGGTCCTGGGGTAGAGCTGAAACAAAGTGGAGCTCATGGAGTTCAACTCATCCTGCCCTGGAACCTCAGTCCACAAACTCGGGCTGTGATGACATCGGTCATCAGCATTCTTGGAGCTGCCATTTGTTGGGTTTTCAGTGGTGATTAGAACATCTGTTCAAACAAGGAGAACATGCTCCCTCCCCCACCCCACCTTTTACGCTTTAACCACTTACTGACTCAGTGTTTGAGGAACAGATAGATCTCATAATTGCAGCAGAGCTGTGAAGACTAAATGTTTTGTTTGTCCAAAGGAGTATGATGTATACAGTTCTCGACTGATAATGCACTAAAATGCTTTTTACTCCTTTGGAAGCCTTAAGGTCATTCAGTCTTTCAAGATATACTTTGGTTCTTTAATCCTTACGTCTTGTACATAAAATATAAGAGGAATAAAAACACATACTCTACTCATTTGGTACAGATAGAGGCATTTTCTGGACTATTGAGTGCACATGGATTTGTGAGGTTCCTTAATAGAAAGTCCCAACCCAATTTATTATTATTATTAAACATCTATTCCTTTATAGAGTTCTTTTGCTGACAGTAGAAAAATAAATCAAGACAGTGGAGTTGTTCCCTGCATAAAGTCAGAGATAATTTGGACGTTACCTTTATCAATACCAGCACTGTACAAAAATTTCTTTATAATTATCATATTCACAGGTGTTGCTTATTTTGTACCACCAAGGAAACCATCTAAAGAAGGATCCATCCCTCTTCCTTAGTTCAAGATTTTACCTTTTCAAAATTATGCCCATTGCTTCTCTGAAAATTTCTAATCATGTTTGTTAAAAGTCTTTTTTTTAAAGAGAGACAGAGTCTCATTTTGTCTCCCCCAGTAGAGTGCTGTGGTGCATCACAGCTCACAGCAACCTCTAGCTCTTGGGCTTAGGCAAGTCTCTTGCTTCAGCCTCCTGAGTAGTTGGGACTACAGGTTCAAGCATGTTAAAAGTCTTAATGAGGAAGTGTTACAGGCTCCAGCTAAACAGACAGTGAATTTGAAACTAGAAAGGAAGATAAAAATAAGCCAAAGTCCCCCAAATTGTGTCCTTTGGATCTCTAGTCCTGAGACATGTTCTGTGAAAAAAGAGATTTGGTGCAATGTATCTGGGGGAAGCTGGCTACTCCCACCTTCCTTTAGAGATTGCACCCTTTATCCTATGAAAGCCTTCAAGGCTTCCCAGTAAAGAAACCTTTTTTTTTTAAATTTATTTTATTTTTTATGTGTTTTATTAAATCATAGCTGTGTACATTAATGCAATCATGGGGTACAATGTGCTGGTTTTATATACAATTTGAAATGCTTTCATCAAACTGGTCAATATAGCCTTCATGGCATTTTCTTAGTTATTGTGTTAAGACAATTATATTCTACACCTAGTAAATTTCACATGTACCCTTGTAAGATGCACTGTAGGTGTGGTCCCACCAATTACTCTCCCTCCACC
>CAUYQV010052293.1:0-17493 GCA_963574575.1 Galagoides demidoff
GGGCCCACCTAGGCCTATATATACTTTATCATCATAGCCCTTGACCAGGGTTTGGCAATCTTTTGTTTGGGGGGTGTGGCACAAGTCGTTCTTTGGTCATCTGAAGCCTGACTTCAGCCTTGCAAGCCTATAGTCTCAAAGCTGCAGGAAAGAGCAAAAATGTTCTCTGCCTTCAGCCTTGCAAGCCTATAGTCTCAAAGAGGACTCTGATGCTCTGGCTTCTGAATGGGCCATGTCCTCTTCTTCCTTCTGCAGGGAGCTGATAGTAGGTACAGGCTGTGCTCTTCCTCCCCAGCCTTCAGCCCGTTTCAAGAGCTTCTACCAGCTAACATCTTATCCCCCAAACCAAGAAGCCTTGGCATTGCTCCAGGACTCTGTTCTCTGGGCTGTGCTCCACGGGCTCGGAGCCAGCACTTTCTGCATCTATAGCAGTGTTTCGTTTCTTTTTTTTTTTTTGAGACACAGTCTCACTATGTTGCCCTCGGTACAGTGCCATGGCATCATAGCTCACAGCAACCTCAAACTCTTTGGCTTAAGCGATCCTCTTGCCTCAGCCTCCCAAGTAGCTGGGACTATAGGTGCCCGCCACAACACCTGGCTATTTTTTGTTGTTGTTGTTGTCATTGTTATTTAGCAGGCCCCAGCAGGGTTTAAACCCACCAGCCCTAACCACTTGGCTACGGTCACCGAGCCCTTAGCAGTATTTCTGATCAGTTCCCTTTCCTCTGATATTTGCCCAAAGAAGTTTGGACGATGTTGCATTAATTTTCCCTTTCATTACCATAGCGTGATTCCTAGACAATTCACGTTTATGCCAAAGCTCTTGACTGCTAAACACTATTTTTAAGCTTTGCAATAACCTGACCACTATCTCAGGAAGACTATCACCACCCTCACTGTCTTCTCTGCAGACTGTGCTCCAGAAGTGGAGTTCAGGAGAAGCATGTCTAGCATGCCATAGGCTCTTAAAAAAGGAGACATCTTCTCAAGAGCAATCATTTTTGTCTTGAAATTCTCTCTTGAATTATGTGCACATTGCAGCCTGTGCATATGCTAATCTCAGCAAATCTCTTATCTAAAGTTCAGACTAAGCTCCTTCACTGCGGCTCCTCTTTTGTATCCAGTGGTACAGTATTTCAAACATTGAGAGAAGCATCTGAGAGGCCACAGCTATAAGCAGGCACTGCTATCACAGGAATTCTCCTCTTAATAAGGTAGCTTATTGATTATTGACTGGTTACTGATTTGTGTAACAAACATTTTATTGTCATTCTTTAATTTGACTCCATGCCTGTGGCTCAAGCAGCTAAGGTGTCAGCCACGTACACCAGAGTTGGCAGGTTCTAATCCAGCCCACCCTGCCAAACAACAATGATGGCTGCAACCAAAAAATAGCTGGGCGTTGCAGTGAGCGCCTGTAGTCCCAGCCACTTGGGAGGCAGAGGCAGGAGAACCGTTTGAGCCCAGGAGTTGGAGGTTGCTGTGAGCTGTGATGCCACAGCACTCCACCCAGGGCAACAGCTTGAGGCTCTGTCTCAAAAAAAAAAAAAAAAAAAGACGTTTTGTGACGACCTTCAGAATACCATGGCCTCGTATTGAAGATAAAAAGAATAAGAAACAATGATTGTAAACTCAAAGAACTCAAATATGATATCCTCTTCTTGAAAAAGTCTACTTTTAAGGGTGGCACCTGGGGCTCAAAGGAATAGGGCACCGGCCCCATATGCCGGAGGTAGCAGGTTCAAACCCAGCCCCGGCCAAAAACCGCCCCAAAAAAGAGTCTACTTTTAAGCCGGGATGGAGAATAACCACCCTAACAGGTCAGTAGGTTTCCAACATAGAACTCCATTCTTCATTTTTTTTTTTTTTTTTGAGACGGAGCCTCAAGCTATCTCCCTGGGTAGAGTGCCATGGCATCACAGCTCATAGCAACCTCCAACTCCTGGGCTCAAGCGAGTCTCCTGCCTTAGCCTCCCAAGTAGCTGGGACCACAGGCGTCCACTACAATGCCCGTCCATTTTTTGGTTGCAGCCATCATTGTTGTTTGGTGGGCCCGGGCTGGGGATTCGAACCCGCCACCTTAGGTGTACGTGGCTGGTGCCTTAGCCGATTGAGCCACAGGCGCTGAGCCAGAACTCCATTCTTCTGAATACCCTTCCTGGTTGTTTCAGGGTGTACCCTTCCATTCCTGCCTGTGTCATTTCATTTTCACCTGTGGCTGCAGTGTGCTGTGTGGCTGGCTGGACAAATAGGCAGATGATCGACATCCTCATATATTTTTATACATTTGCTATACTGATATGTGTATGTAATACACACAGAGACACACACCTTCCAATCTCTCTTTGTGACGATATGACAGGCTTTTGAGGGAATACTGGCTATCTTTGTATCTGCCATCACATTTTTTATAGCCCATCCATCTTTGTTCTCAGGCTCCTCCCCAGCACCAGGGGTGAGGTATACGCAGTAGGGCCTCAGAAAGAGCTGGGAGACCAACGGTAACCTTCTACTTCCCTTCTCCTTGAAAAGCGGCAGCTGTTCCACATTTGCAAAGTCCCTGGAGCCTTTCCAATCCTTTCACCTACATTAGCTTGTTCCATTCTCACAACACCTTCAAGCAGGTAGAGTGATTTTTCCCTTTCTGTGGAGAGCCACAGAAGGGAACTGGCTTGTCCAGTGAGCTCCACGGTTTCTGTTTGCTCTAAGAGCCACTCTCCTGCTTCTCTGCCTGCTCTCTTCCCAGGAGACTGGCCTGCACCGCGTGCATCAACCCTCCCTTCTCTCCAGTTTCCCATTGGACTTGGTCCATGGACAGATCTAAGACAGGAGGATGGAAGGAGGGTGAGGTTTGGCACTTACTCCCTTGGCTCCCTTCCTGATGGTTTACTGTAAAGTGATGATGACCCTGAGAGGATGGCTGCCACCTCTTTCAGGGGACTTTCTCCCTACTTTTACTCCTGCCAACTCTAGCAACCACTCTCAGTAAGTTGCTTCCTCATACATTCTTTCCCTGAGACCCTGCACCATCCGCCGCTGGTGTCCCTGAACCCTGCCCACACCTTTGTGAATAGTCTTCCTGCTAAGTGCTCTTCAATTGCCCACTTGCCCACGTTGAATGTGCCATCTGTCTTGCTGGGATCCTGAGTGATATATGTTAGTCCTGTTCCCTCCTTCTAACTCTTGCTCAATCCTTCCCACTCAGAAGACTTTCTCATCTTGATACCAAATAAGAGAAAAGGCAGCCCCTACTGCCTGTTACATGTGAGGACCTTCCAGGAGCACAGAAGCTGCTCACGTTGAGCCCGCCTGGCTCTGCTGGCGAGGTCTGGAGCATAAGAGTCTGTACCTGCAGACAGCTGTATGTAGCTTTCTCTCAGTAAACAACTCAGCCCCAGCCGCTGGGACATTAGTGGCAGCAAGACAATGACTCATCAGAGAAGCTGCAGTCACTTGACCCCCGTGACTCAGACTGGCTGTGTTGTCAACAGGGCACTGAGCTGAATAAAAGCTGAATAAACCAGCACTTTGCCTGGCCAAGGTTCCTGGCGATCGATGAGTTAAAAAGCACTAGGAATATTAGTCTGTTTAGTCCTCCCTTCAAATATTCATCTCCTATAAAACTTCCAACCTTCCTTTGTCATCCCTCCTTTTTCCATCCCACCTGCAGACAGGGCTATTGTTAAAAATGAATCAGATGGCAAAGGGCTGCACTTCCGAGATAACAAGCACTCAGCCACCAGCCAGGACTGCACTTTGCTTTAATCATTATGTGGCACTCGGTATTCAGGACTCTGGAGCCCTGCTTCTCCTGTCTTCCAATATTAGCTTTAACAAAAAACTCAGTTTGAGAGGCAAGAACCCTCAGCTGACTGGCTTCTAATCCAGTCTCTCTTCCCTATTCCTTCCTCTCTTGCTGGAAGCTCCTTGAGCTTTTGTAATTTTAAGATCTGTGCTGTTGGCCTGGCCTTGGAAATTTGTCAGTATAATAGCTAAATAACACGTTCAGTGAAATACCACTGAACTAGTACCAGGTGTCCAGCCTGTGCTAAGGCCTTTACTTCGGTTATCTCATTTAATTTCCCCAATAATCATGGGAGGTTGGGGGAGGGGGGCTAGTGTGTGTACAATTAATAATGAAGAAGGAATTTGAATCCAAGTCTACCTGTCCTTCATTTCTATACTCTTAACCATTATCCTGCTTCTGAGTATATTTACTTTAATTCTGAAAATTCAAAGTTCTTCAACTCCAGACAAAAATTTTCGAGAGAAGACAAGATATGCCCTGCTAAATTCTTTTTCTTTTTTTTTTTTTTTTTTTTTTTTTTGAGACAGAGTCTCACTTTTTCATCCTTGGTAGAGTGCCATAACAGCACAGCTCACAGCAACCTCAAATTCTTGGACTTAAGTGATTCTCTTACCTCAGACTCCCAGTAGCTAGGACTACAGGCTCCTGCCACAACACTCGTCTATTTTTTAGACACAGGGTCTCCCTGTGGCTCAGGCTGGTCTCAAACTTGTGAGCTCAGGAATCCACTCACCTTGGCCTCCCAAATGCTAGGATTACAGATGTGAGCCACCATGCCCAGCTGCCCTGCTAATTTTTGCAATTAATTTCAGAACACATTTATTGAGTACATACTATGTACCAGGCACTGTGCAATATGCCAGGGGCACAAAGGAGGAAGAGATAATGTCTCTGCTTTCAAAGAATTCACAATCTAATTAAAGAAACAGTCTCCCATTTCCCTTGGACCACAGGATTACATAAAAATTAATTTTTGCCTTTTTCTACGTCAACAACATAGCTGACATATTTCTATGTCTTACTCAAAAAGTATAATTAAGACAGGAACAGGCAATTACCCCCATGTGTGTTTTGGGAAAAAAGAAAAGAAGGAAAGAAGGAAGGAAGAAAGGGAAGGAGGGACACAGAGAGAGAAGGAGGAAAAGTAAGGAAGAATTAGCACTTTGGGCTGATTTGTGCTTAAGGTAACAAAGAAACAAAAGTTTGAAATCAAAACTGTCTCCAAAAGTTCATGGCATAAGGTCACTACACCTTACACAGGATTCATTCGTTTCTTGAACACTCATTATGAGCTGCGTAGTTCCAAGGGTTCATGGTCTAATGGATAGAAAGGCAAATTAATCAATAATTATGGTCCAATGAGAGAAAAATCACAGCTGCAATTATCACAACATCCCACGAGGAAACAGGAGAGGCAATGCTAATGCCATGGGATAACATGAGTGGGAGTGGGATAACAGGAAGGAGGTGATATCTGTCTGACCTGAGGTGAGGCTGGAGTTGGCCAACAGAGAACATTGGGAAGAAAATTCCAGAAAAGATATGGGTTTTTCAAGAATGGATGTAAAAGAACCCCAGGCCTTTTGGTGGGAACCCTTGAACACATGTCTGAAATTCAAACCATTATAGTCACCCATGGACTTTATATTTTTGTTTTCATGCTTTAAAATAGGTAATGCAGCCATGGTTGAAAAATTAAAATAATATAAAAGGGAACCCAATGCAAAATCGTGTTGCCATGCCTATCTTCATCCTCCCACTCTCCTGGCCTGTGCTCCCATCCACCTCTAGGTGACCACTCATCACGGTCCTTTGAATATCCTTACACTGCCTCTCCACGCACAGACAAGCCAGTGCCACTGTATACATGCATGTAATTCGTCCTTCTGAAGATGCATGCATTTTTTACTATGCTGAAACTTTGTGTTACCTGAGGAAAGTAAAATTTACATTTGAACTTTCAAATGAACGATTTTCTTGGACTGTTATTTTTGTTAGTCTTCATGGAGGGAATGCCTCCCACATTGCCTTACATCTAAGGTCACAACTTCATTGTGTAGATGAAAAGAAACGAGACTCAGAAAAGTCAAATTACTTGTCAAATTTAGACAACTAGTGAGTGGCAGAACCAGGAGTTTGACCCCTCTTCCAGAATCCATTTTCAGAGAAATAGCCCTACCATTCACCTAATTATTAGTGGTAGAAACCCAAGTCCCTCACTGCTCACATCCGGTTAGTCACCAAGATCTTATTGATTCAAACCAGTGATTAGCTTTCAAATCTACCCCCTACTTTCCTCCACCACCACCAGCTCCGTTTGGAGGCCTGGTCTTCTCTCACCCTTTCGGTACACTAGCCATCTGACTGGTTTTTCTCTCTGTAGGCTGTGGTTACCTCCACTCTACCCTGCAACTAGAGTGATCTTGAGAACACACAAATCTGATGATATCTCCCAGCCTCAAAATCCTTCCATGGCTCCTAAATGCTAAGATTATGAACCCTAACTCCTTTCCATGGCATGGTTGGGCCCAACCCACATTTCCTGACATTCCCACCACACACCTAATGCTGCAGAAAAACCAAACCACTCCAAGTTTCTAGAAACTTCTAGCTGTCTCCTGCTCTGAGTCTGAGCAACTGAGTTCTCTGAGTTCTCTGCTTAGAACACTCTTCTCCTTCCAGGAAATGCCTCATCCACCAGCTCATGTGATGCCAAGAGTTGGAGGTTGCTGTAAGCTGTGACACAATGGCACTCTGTCGAGGGTGACACAGTGTGACTCTGTCTCACAAGAATCCAGTCTCCCCCATGTTATCCAGGATCTGTTTGAAACTCCTAGGATGAGGAAGTTCACAACATTACTTTGAAATCTCTTCTTTTTGTGGGAGGCTTTCTTTTTTTTTTTTTTTTTAAAGACAGAGTGTCACTTTATCATCCTCAGTAGAGTGCTGTGGCATCACAGCTCACAGGCTTGAGCAATTCTCTTGCCTCAGCCTCCAGTGTAGCTGGGACTACAGGCACCCGTCATAACGCCCGGCTATATTTTTGTTGCAGTTTGGCCAGAGCCGGGTTCCGACATGCCACCCTTGTTATGTGGGGCCAGTGCCCTACTCACTGAGCCACAGATGCTGCCCAAGGGAGGCTTGCATTAGTAGAATTTCTATTCTAGTAATCATAATATGTCATATTTACATTTTTACATTGGCTTCTTAGTACTGGGTGCTATTACTTATTCATCTCTGTGCCTGGTACAGTTACCATAAAGAGGTGACTCAAGAAAAGATTCAAGGGGCTCAGCACCCATAGCACAGTGGTTACGGTGCAGCCACATACACCAAAACTGGCAGGTTTGAACCCTGTCTGGGCCAGCTGAACAACAATGACAACTACAACAAAAAAACAGACAGGTATTGTGATGGGCACCTGTAGTCCCAGCTACTTGGGAGACTAAGGCAAGAGAATGGCTTAAGCCCAAGAGTTTGAGGTTGCTGTGTGCTGTGACACCACAGCACTCTACCAAGGGTGACATAGTGAGACTCTGTCTTAAAAAAGAAAAAAAAAGGAATAAATGGAGAAATCTCTTTTTTATATTAAAATTAAATGATTCTCGCCATTAAACAAACAAAAAGCTCTTTTGGAAAAATACCTCTTTTTTCTCTTCTAGGCCCATTCCTTTCAACTGCACTGTCATGTTCTGTTAATAAGCAGTATGAAAGAGTGAGATATTAGGGTCATATCCCAGGAGCTGGTCAGGATGTATAATAGGCCCTGCAGAGCTCTGGAAATAAGCTCTTCTCAGGGAGAACAGAATTGATTCAGAGAACAGATTGTGTTCTCAGCCCATACCACTGAGAAGAAATGGGGCTCCTGCAGGGTTTCCCCAACCCCAAATTCACCACCCTCCTCTGCTCTCTGCCAATCTGAGTTCCCATCCCTGCTTTTGGTAAATTTCTCCCACCATGACCCAAGGAACCAAAGAAAACACCATAGAATATGCCAAGATCTAAGACCTACTCCAGTGGCCCCCAAATCTTCCAATTCAGTCAGGAACTGAGATTCAGAATTTAAAATGATACACAATTAACATTAAATTGGGGAACAGAGGTTTGTAATACTGAAGTAATTCAGGGAAAAGATAGATTCATAAAGTCATAAAAATAATAAAGGGAAGTTTTACAGAGGAAAAGCTTCCCCTGGATTGAGAGGATGCATCATCAAAAAGTCTTCACCATCGTCTCTCTAAGACTGTGGCCTTTCCTACACCTTCTTTTCTCCAGGGCAACCTTCCAACCCAGACCATAATCACTGCCTCCCCTGGTGTGTTCGCAAAGTAGGGAGGGAAACAAACCAAGTGGAGTCCACAAGGTTCAAGAGAGGCAGGCATAGTGGGTGAAAGCTAAGCTCTCCAGTTGGGCAGGCCAAGATCTGATCTTTGGGTGATTTAATTTCTCTGAGCTCTGGTTTCCTACCAGAAAAAAGGGGACAGCACTCCCTCCACCTCAGAGGTTGCTGAAGAGTAAATGAGATGCAGCCTGTGGAACACTAACCACAGTGCCTGCTACAAGTCATGCTTGGTAAATATCAGCTCACCATCATCTCACTCGGCCCATGGGTATCGCATAGGCTCTTCTGCAGGATCTTCCTTTAGACTTGACCTTCAAAATCATACCTGTTTCTTGCTCTTCCATTCTACATGCCCAAGCCATGCAGAGCTCCCTCTATATTCTAGGCCTAGGAAGAAGGAAACCTTTTTTCTAACTGGGCCCCTTCTCTGCACCTAGCTCACAGACAGGCTAGTAATTTTCAGGTGCCTGCCCCAGAGATTATCTCACTTATCTTCCCTCCCTGATGACAGACCAGCACTATTTGAGTGTTTCCAAGTTAGTTTCACTGTCATCCTTTTACTGCTCCCTCCCTTTTTTAAATTATAGTAACAAGGACCCAAATCCTTTTTTTTTTTTTTTTAAAGAGAGAGATGGGTCTCACTTTGCTGCCCAGCTGGAGTGTAGTGGCTATTCACAGGTGTGAAAGTAGTGTAGTACAACCTCAAACTCCTGGGGTCAAGTGTTCCTCCTGACTCAACCTCCCAAGTAGCTGGGACTATAGGCATGTGCCACCACACTCAGCTCCCCAAATCTCTCTTAATAAAAATAGTTTTTAAAAACATTTCATGGATGGCCAGGCATGGTGGTTCACGCCTGTAATCCCAGCCCTTGGGAAACCAAGACAGGTGAATCACCTGCGCTCACAGGTTCAAGACCAGCCTGAGCCAGAGCAAGACCTTGTCTTGAAAAATAGCTGGGCATTGCAGCAGGTGCCTGTAGTCCCAGTTACTTGGGAAGCTGAGGCAAGAGGGTCACTTAAGCCCAGGAGTTTGAGGTTGCTGTGAGCTATGATGCCACAGCACTCTACCAAGGGTGACAAAATGAGACTCTGTCTCAAAAAAATAAAATAAAATTGCGTGACATATTAACATTTATAAGTCCTTGATAAATCTCATTTTAACTTTACAATACCCCTACAAAGGACTGTTATCCCCATTTTAAAGATGCGTAAATGGATTCAGAGAGCTGATAAAACTGGCCCAAGGACCCAAAGGCAGTTAGAAAGAATCTTAGACTTGATCTCTGATGCTCTGAAACATATGGTTTAGTCTTTCTGCCACCTTAACTTACTACACAGGTCACTCTATGTTGGACAAACTGGGGAAGAAATACATTATTAAAACTTCCTGTCATTCTAGATACATGTGTGCTGGCACATACCATGTTTCCCTGAAATTAAGACACTGTCTTATATTTATTTTTTCCTCAAGAAGACACACTAGAGCTTATTTTCAGGGGATGTCTTTTTTTTTTTTTTTTTTGCAGTTTTTGGCCGGGGTTGGGTTTGAACCCACCACCTCCAGCATATGGGGCTGGTGCCCTACTCCTTTGAGCCACAGGTGCCTCCCAGGATGTCTCATTTTTATTAAGTATAATACAGCAATCTACATTTATTCAAATACAGTTAAGTCATCTTCTTCTGGAACCTGACAGGGGGAGCTGCCCTTGTTGGTGGGGCTGGCACTTGTGATGCATAAACTCCTTTCCCCTAGCCATTCACACGTGCGCAGTAGGATGCCTGTGACCACGGTTACCACACACACACACCCCCAAGTGCAAATGGCTTGGAGAAAGGAGCTGTGGCAGATAAAAGGTATATCAGTCTTCCTTACCGATCTGCGCCGAAATGCATGGCGTGGCTAGGTCACGCCCATCACTAGGTCTTATTATCAGGATAGGGCTTATATTTAACAAATGCATAGAAATCCTGCTAGGGCTTATTTTGGGGGTAGGTCTTATTTTCGGGGAAACATGGTAGTCAAAGCTGCCAGTACACATAATCACTCAGAATCTTCAAAGCAACAATTGAGCTGGACACAGCAGTACCAGTCAATGACCCTGGAACAACCTGGCTTCTGTTTTCTACTACGACCACTAGAATTACTCCCAAAAGAATCTAAGCCACCTCACTCCATCAAGTATTTCTTGCCTATGTAAAATGTATTCAACACCATAGAATATGCCAAGATCTAAGATCTACTCCAGTGGCCCCCAAATCTTCCAATTCAGTCAGGAACTGAGATTCAGAATTTAAAATGATACATAATTAACATTAAATTGGGGGACAGGGGTTTGTAATACTGAAGTAATTCAGGGAAAAGATAGATTCATAAAGTCATAAAAATAATAAAGGGAAGTTTTACAGAGGAAAAGCTTCCCCTGGATTGAGAGGATGCATCATGAAGAAAAGTGAGAACTGTACAGCTAATGATAGCATTTAGCATGCTGGGCATGTATCACACACATCGTTCCTCAGAATCTTCAAAGCAACAACCCTAGAAGGCAGGTACCATGTTTCCCCGAAAATAAGACCTACCCCCAAAATAAGCCCTAGCAGGATTTCTATGCATTTGGTAAATATAAGCCTTACCCTGATAATAAGACCTAGTGATGGGCATTTCGGCACGGAGAGGAAGAAATCCCCTGAAAATAAGCCCTAGTGTGTCTTCTTGAGAAAAAATAAATATAAGACAGTGTCTTATTTTCAGGGAAACACAGTACTTGTATCCTCCCTTTATAGGTAAAGAAGCTGAGGGTCCCAGCAGCTCAGTAGTTTGCCCAAGTCACAAATCTGTTAAGTGATGCAACCAAGATTCAAAATACGGTTTATTTAATACCAGAGTTGGTGTTTCTTCTGCTACCTGTCTTGCTGACGATGGACAGCTAAATCCAAAAGCTAAAACAATGTTATTGGCTTATAAAGAACCTGTTGAGAGAAAGTAGTCAAATGAGAAGGGGAAATGGAACTAGAATCAGCAAACCAAATTTTTAATTAAGTATCATTTCTGATGTCTTTGGGAAGTCCCGTAACCCTCTTCAGTTTCTTCATCTGAGGAAAATGGACAAAATACTAGCAACCATCTCAAACGACCACTATAAGGATGACAAGGTAAATGTGTGGATATGACTAAAAGGTATTTAGCACCTCCTTTTACATTTGGATTTTAATAAGCAAGTAAAACACTTATATTTCGCTCAATTTACATGAAGGCATTTCTAACCACCACAGAATCTTCAAGACCTGGATGGGTTATAATTAGAAAGAGTAGGTAACCTTTTGGGCACCTCTAAAACCATCAGGGGCTCTTACTTTAGTAAAGCTATTAATCTCTCTCCAAAGCTGACCCTCTCAGGCCATAAGTTATAACCTCTGAGACTTCTGTTCTCAGACTGAGGAGTTAAGGAGATCTCCACCCAAGGGAAAGCCAAAGACCACCTCTCTAAGAGCACTAAGCTTAGCCCACTCCTTGTAGTGGGCTAAAAAAATTGCAGTTACATTGAGCTGAATTCCCAAGAGCCCTAAAGGCCAGGCCCTAACATTTGTCATTCTGTGGAATCAAGTAATGGATGGAGATATGACCATGCTTATAGGACACAGATGCGTGGGCACCGGATGGAACAGACCTTTCTGTTCTAGTCCCTCCCTTTTGTTCCACAATCCAGTGGGCTCAGGCTTCCTTGCTATGGCTAAGGATGCTGGGCGGGGCCCTCAATCCGCTCATCACCTGGCCAGCAGGAGCTTTTTATGCCAGAGGTGCCTCAGGAAGGAAAGTGTTATTCTTTTATTAATTTCATAGCTTTCTTGCTAACAGGTGACATTTATAGTCCAAAACTAGTACAGTCAGAACCTCAGACAGATTTCTGACTTGAGAGAACAAAAAAATTACTACCTTAAATTTATGTAACTATAGTGAATGCCTTTTTTTCTCCCAAAAGTTCACACTTAATAGTTATTTCTTCATGAAATGTCATAGATTCAGAAATACTCTTGGGGGGGAGGGAAAGAGTCTCAAGAAAGCTCGAGGTTAAGCTAGTGGGCCCAGATGCTGGATCTCTGAGGCTAATGGGATTTCACTAATATCTGGTGATTGCAGAGGCCTGGGACTCTCTTGCTCTGGTTGCTGGGAGACGGCAAGGAAGGGAACAGCACCCTACAGCCAGTCATTCACACATTCATTTATTTATTTGTTCAATTTATTCATTCAATAATAATTTACCAGGCAGCGCCTATAGCTCAGTGGGTAGGGCGCCAGCCACATACACTCAGGCTGGCAGGTTTAAACCCGGCCCAGGCCAGCTAAACAATAATGACAACTACAACAACAATAACAATTTAAAAAAATAGCCAGGCGTTGTGGCAGGTGCCTGTAATCCCAGCTACTTGGGTGGCTAAGGCAAGAGAATCACTTGAGCCCAGGAGTTTGAGGTCCCTGTGAGCTGTGACACCACAGCACTCTACTGAAGGTGACATAGTGAGACTCTGTCTCAAAAAAAGGAAAAAAAACATTTACTGAGGACCTTTTGGTACCCCAGGCACTGTAGTAAGTAAGCATGTAGGGGAGAAGGGAGTTTTAAAGAGAACTTTATAGAATAAGATTATCTCTTTAAAGGGGACAGAAAACTAGTTTAAAATGATCAGACTTGTACCAAGAGGAAGGGAAGCCACCTATGGCCTAAAAAGTAGCCCTGAGGCAGAACAATTGAAAAGTTCTCTCAGGCTCCATGACATAGAAAATTTACATGATTTGACTAAGATCATACAGACTTTGAAGTTAGAGACTGATCTAAAACCTAGCCCTGAATGCTTTTCAAATGCCCCCATGAGCCTAGCACAGTGAAGAGAACTCAGACTTTGAACAGAAGCATCTCAATTTAAACCCTGCATTTACCTTTGGTTAGCTTAGAACTAAATTTCTCTAAGCCATAATTTTCTCACATGAAAAATAGTGATCAAAAATAGTCATTATAAAAAAATTAATAAAATTCACTTTACTAAAAAAAAGAACAAAAACATGAGCCACCTGTGGCTCAAAGGAGTAAGACACCAACCCCATATGCTGGAGGTGGCAGGTTCAAACCCAGCCCTGGCCAAAAAAAAAAGTCATTATAAAATGAGGTTATTGTTGGGATTAGATTCTATGCTGTCACTTCTGCTCCCAAGAAAGATGAGTTCATAGGGACGGGATTTTTTTTCTCCCCCTTGAAACAACTGAGATAAAAGACAAAATACATGAAATAGTGACTTTCAAGATAGTGAACATCAGTCACTAAAGGGCAATAATCACTGAGGAATGAGGAAGTAGATGTGATGAGCCCTGTAACTGAGACAGGTTACTGCCTTGAAAGTTTCCAGGTCATGGTTCTGTGAAGTGGAAACTGACATGCAGACAGAAGAGACACAACTCAAAATCCAGAGAGACTAACCAGTTCAGAGTTTACACGGTCGAAGGTACAGGACTGAAGGAATAGGACTAAAGTACAGGAACTGAAAAGGTAAGAGCAAATACTGCTAAGAGCTCACACAGAATCAGGGATAGCTCTTTTCTATTCAATGAAAAGTTCATAATTCATGGGCATCAGGTAGAGTACTCAGAAGGCTTCTGCCTCAATAGTGGTATAAAATCAACCTTAGACTAAAGAAAGCTCTGTGTTTCTCACTAGCAAAACTCAAGAGCAAGACCCAAAAGGATATAAAAGCACAGGGTATTCCAGTAGTCACCCATAAAGTTGCCACACACAGGGAAAATGGGAAATGGTAGCTAAATGTACCTCCATTTACAACATATTCAGTACAAAATTCTCTCTTTTTTTTTTTTTAGCAGTTTTTGGCTGGGGCTGGGTTTGAACCCACCACCTCTGGCATATGGGGCCAGCGCCCTACTCCTTTCAGCCACAGGCACTGCCCTCAATACAAAACTCTTTTTTTTAGCAGTTTTTGGCTTGGGCTGGGTTTAAACCTGCCAACTCCAGCATATGGGGCTGGCGCCCTACTCCTTTGAGCCACAGAGGTTGCCCAATAGCTTTTTTTTTTTTGCAGTTTTTGGCTGGGGCTGGGTTTGAACCCACCACCTCCGGTGTATAGGGCCAGCGCCCTACTCCTTTGAGCCACAGGCACTGCCCTCAATACAAAATTCTACAAAATGTTTACAAAATATTCTCTATATGTTGGCAACCTCTTTGTAATCTTTCTGGGAATAAAGAAAATCATTTCATAATGACAACGGGGTCATTTCATCTAAAGGACAAAGCAATGCTAAACTTTTATACACCTAATAACAAAGCTTCAACCTGTATGAAGCAACTGCAAGGATGACTAGCAACATCTACAATTACAGCTAGAAATTTCAACACTCTCTTTTTATTAAATGATGAAACAAATAGATAGAAAATCAGTAGAGACTTGAACAATATTATCAACCAGTGTGACCAAAGTGACATATATACAATACTTCAGGCAAAACCAACAAAATAAATATTCTTTTTTAAAGTACACATGAAATATTTACAAAGATAACCATATTATGGGCTATAAAATAAGTCTTAATAAATTTATAATGATTCAAGTCATACAAAGTATGTCCTCTGACCAAAATGGAATTAGAAATCAAGAACAAAAAGATAACTAGAAATTCCACCAAAAGTTTAGAAACTAAATAACATGTCTAAGTCAAAGAAGTACAGTAATCAAAAGGAAAATTTGGAAATATTTGGAACCAAATGAAAAGCAAAACAATATATGGAAATTAATGGGATGCAGCTAAAAGCAATATTTAGAGGGGAAACTAAACCACTAAAAGGCCTCAATTAAAAGACTAGAATGGGGCGGCACCTGTAGCTCAAAGGAGGAAGGCACTGGCCCCATATGCCAGAGGTGGTGAGCTCAAACCCAGCCCTGGCCAAAAAAAAAAAAAAAACCTGCAAAAATAAATAAATAAATAAAAGACTAGAATGTTCTAAATCAGTGACATCAGTTATACCTTAAAAAGTATTTTTATGAGGTTTATCTTACAGGGGTACAAGTGAAACTCTCTAAGAGTAGAATCAGAACGTTTTAAAACAATAACTGAGAAAATTATTGAAGAAATTATGAAGGCTGTGTTGATCAGTTTGATGGAAGTATTTCAGATTGCATGTGAAAACCCCACACTGTACCCTAGAAGTGCATTAATGTACGTAGTTACCATTCAATTAAAAAAAAAGTGGGAAAAAAAAGAAAATAGGCTTAGATGGCTCATTTCTTAAACTGATAGAGGCCATATACAGCAAACTCACAGCCAATATCATATTAAATAGAGTAATATTGAAAACATTTCCACTCAGATCTGGAACTACACAAGGATGCCCATTGTCTCCCCTGCTATTCAATGTAGTAAAATCTTAGCCATCACAATAAGGCAAGAGAAGGTGATCAAGGGCATACAAATGGGGTCAAAGGAGATCAAACTCTCACTCTTCGCGGATGATATGATCCTATAACGTGCATTGTTATTAGGTTATGTTTGATCCATCGTATTGGCACTTAGGGGCTCTTTCAATCAGGAAACTTCATATTACTGCGTTCTAGGAAATCTTTCGTGAATGACTTCTTTGATAATTCTTTTCATTTTCTCTGTCTTAAAGCTTATACTTTTAAGTCTCTTCTATTCTTTCCAATTCTCTTTCCTTTTTTTCTTCTTTTTATTCTACTTTCTAAAACATTTTCTCACCTTATATTCCAAACATTTTATTGAGTTTTCTAGATCTTCTATATATAATACCTTTTATTTCAAAGAGCTGTTATTGGTAATCTTAGTGGCCCTTTCTTTCGAAGATTTGTCTATCTTTGTTATGTAGATTAATTTTCACCTCTTATTTACCTAAACATATGTGTTTTTAAAGAAAGTATAGTTACTTTTCTGTAATTTTTCTTCTGAAAGTTTTTGGGTTCCTTTTTTTCCCCTCTGTCTGTGTAAGACTCTGGTTTAGCCTCTGTTAGAGATTCTTCTTAAATATATCTGCTGATACTTGACTATGTCTTCATTTTTAAAATGTGACTAGAAGTTTCTTTATAGTTATGGGTTTTATCATGTAGTAAGCCTCACTATCCTGTGATACATAGGGACCTAGCTATTTCCTTATATTAACAGATCCCTAAATATTATTATGTGTAGTTCTTTTCCTCTGTGCAGATATTTTCCAGAAATAAATCTATGAATTTCCTACCAGGAGGCTGGGAGGATGGGTATAAAGCCCACACTAACCATTTTGGAAAGCAAGTAGATGGTATATATCTCACTATATATGGCATCAAGCTTCATTCAATTCCCCTATTTTCATTGAACCCCAAAGCCTGTGTTCCTAAGTACAAAGTCACTCTGGTCTAATCACTTCAGAGAGCTAAGAAGGGTCATACACAGGAGCATCCTAGTGCTGTTGCTTCAAAGATCTCATCATAGATTTCTCTTGTTGAACACTTTTCAGTGGCTTCTATTGCTTCTTGGATAAAATTCAACTTACTAAGCATAACCTCCTGATCTGGTTTCCAATGTTCTTCCACTGTTGTATCTCAACATGTGCTCTCCCTCTCACCTCACTATTCCCTTCCACGTCTTCTGTACATCCCAGGTACACTGGGTTTGCTTCATTTGCCTGCCTGAGCCTTGCTCTCCAGAACCACGGACCTCCTCAAATGCTATGTTCTCTGCCAGTAACCAAAATTTTCACCCCTCTTTCACATGCCTGTCTCCTATGTACCCAGTGTATATCAACCTATATGTCCTCCTATTTCTCATGAGGAATTTTCCTTGAGTTACGTAAATTGACTTAGAAAGCACATTATGTGTTTCTTTTTTTTTTTGAATGAAATGAATTTTATTAATGGATTTTTGGATTAATAGATTTTTTTACATTGAAACAGCCTTTGTTATCTACATAAATACCAATTGGTTGTGGGTTTTTTTAATACATCATTGGGTTAAATTTGATGCTATTTTGTTAATGACTTTTGCATCCATGATCTATACTTTTTTTCTTCTTTGTCGTCTTTGGTTTTGGAATTTGGATAATGTTGTCCTCACAGAATGAGTTAGGAAGTATTCCCTTAGCCTTAACTTTCTGGAGAAATTGTAGAGAACTGGTATAATTTGTTCCTTAAACATTTGCTAGAACTCACCAATGAACCAATCAGAGTCTAGTGTTTTATATACTGGAAAAACATTCTTGCCAATTTATTTAACAACCATTGCCCCATTCAAATTGCCAATTACTTTCCTGCATGAATTTTGGCAGATTGTGTCTTTCAATAAATAGGCTTACTTCATCTA
>CAUYQV010052299.1:0-38993 GCA_963574575.1 Galagoides demidoff
AGAGTCCTAAGTGCTTGGCCAAAAACTTGGTGTTTCAAGAAAATTTCATTACGCAGACTTTGTTGATTTTCTTCTATTTCAACTTTTTTTTTTAATTAAATCATAGCTGTGTACATTAATACAGTCATGGGGTACAGTGTGCTGTTTTTATATACAATTTGAAATATTTTCATCAAACTGGTTAACACAACCTTCATGTCATTTTCTTAGTTATTGTATTAAGACATTTATATTCTACATTTAGAAAGATTCACATGTACCCTTATAAGATGAACCATAGGCATGAGAGAGTCTAACTTTGTCTCCCTGGATGGAGTGCCATGGTGTCATAGCTCATAGCAACCTCAAACTCCTGAGCTCAAGCAATTCTCCTCCCTCAGCCTCCTAAATAGCTGGGACTGCAGGAACCTGACACAATGCTTGGCTAATTTTTCTATTTTTAGTAGAGATGGGATCTTGCTCTTCTTCAGAGCTGATCTCCAATTCTTGAGCTCAAGAGATCTGTCTGCCTTGGCCTCCCAGAGTGCTAGGATTACAGGTGTGAGCCACCATACCTGGCCTATTTCAATAAAATAAATAAATAAATAATAAATTATTATTATTTTTTGAGACAGAGTCTCACTATGTCTCCCTGGGTAGAGTGCCATGGCAGCACAGCTCACAGTAACCTCAAACTCTTGGGCTCAAGCAAGTCTCTTATCTCAGCCTCCCAAGTAGCTGGGACTACAGGCACCCACCACAATGCCCAGCTATTTTTGTTGCACTTGTCATTGCTGTTTAGCTGGCTTGGGCCAGATTCAAACCTGTCAGCCTTGGTGTATGTGGCTGGCACCATAACCACTATGCTATGGGCACTGAGCCCTATTTCAACTTTTAATATGATATTTCTCTCTCTCTCTCTCTCTCTCTCTCTATATATATATATATATATACATACACACACACACAAACAACTTTTAATTAGATAGGGTACAATTTTGGCATATGCTTTAATATGATATTTCTTTCTCTCTCTAGATATATATATATATATATGCGCAAACAACTTTTAATTAGATAGGGTATAATTTTGGCATATGCTTTTTATAAGAAAGGAATATAGTAATTTAAATCCATATCATTTAGTTTTTTTCTTACTATGGGAAAGGATGACAAAATAGGATCTGGCTTTTTTTCCACATCATGGGAATCTCTAAGAAAGCTTTGGTAAACCTAACCACTCATGGAAATCACTGTGCACTACTCACTGCTCCCAGGACTCATGTAAGAAGCCTCCTTTACTATACAGGCAGTCTGGGGTTATGAACAAGATAGATTACATAGGTTTGTTTGTAAATGGAATTTGTATGTTAGTTAGAACAGGTACATTTACAGCCTGTGTTTGTAAGTGTCAGTCGTAACATCAGTTGTGTATTTGGGACTCAGGGACTTACTGTAATAGCCTCCATTTGTAAGTGCTAGTTGTATGTAACTCAGGTGTTTGTGACAGGGGAGTGCCTTTGTACAAGTAACTCAAAGGCACCAAAATCTTCTATGGAGCTCCTGTGTGTGTGTCTAGGAAATGTGAGAGCAGGAGGTGGATGGCTGTACATCCCTCATCTCTGCCCGTGAGTCGATGGCAGGATCACGTCCCCTTTCCTGGGGAGCCAGATGTGTCTTCAGGGTCCTTCTCAACCAGTCCTTCAGGGAGTCAGTCAGAGCTGGCATTCCAGATGAAATGCAGTTATCTGTCCCTCTCTTTGACAGAAGTGGGGTGAAGATAATCTCACAATTACCTGTCCTGATGTGAGATTTGAACCCACACAGTTAGGATGCAGATGTTCATTACTTGGCTAGATAAACTGAGTCCTGGCTCCATCCTTTACAGCTAAGTGACAGTGAGTAAGTCACTTAGCTTCTCCAAGTTTCAGTTTTTTTGCTTTGTTTTTTAATCTGTGAAGTGGAAAGAAGTCATACTTAAAATATTGAGGATTAAATAGGATAATTTTTATAAAGTCTTTATTTATACTGTCTAGTCCAATAGTTCTTAAACTGTTCATCTCAGAACCTCTTCATATACTCTTCAAAATTATGGAGGCTGCCATAGAGTTTTTGTTTACATAGGCTATGTTTATTAGAAATTAAAGCTAATAAACTTTAAAAATATTTATTACTTTTAAAAATTAACAATAACCCACTACATATTAACATAAATAACATGTTTTATGAAAAATAACTATTTTCTGAAGTAAAGTTAGAAGAGTAACCTAGTTTGCTTCTGCCTTCAGTCTGTTGTAATATCACACATCATATAGATTCTGGAAAATGAGAGTGAAAAAGGCAAATAATACCCTAGTAATCATTTGAAAATAGTTTGGACGTTGTGGACCACCAAAAGGGTATTGGGGCTCCTGAACAATGTTTTTGAGAATTGTTGATTTAGCCAATACTTAGTACCCAATACATTGTAGCTATTGTTGTTATTCATAGAAATTTTTGTAACCAACATGTACTGTATAAATCTTAGTGATAAGAAGTAAACGTCATGCCTTCAAAACTTTTTATTATAGGGCTGGGAGAGGTGACTCACGTCTGTAATCCCAGCACTCGGGGAGGCTAAGGCAGATGGATTGCTTGAGTTCTGGCGTTTGAGACCAGGCTGAGCAAGAGTGAGACTCCGTCTCTACTAAAAATAGAAAAAACTAGACAGGGTGTTGTGGTTACAGCTACTTGGGAGGCTGAGGCAGGAAGATCACTTGAGCCTCAGAGTTTGAGGTTGCTGTGAGCTAGGATAACGCACAGCACTCTATCCAAGGCAACAAAGTGAGATGCTGTCTCAAAAAATCCCAAAAAACTTTTTACTATATACTTTCCTGAAGGGTCCCAAATAAGATTATACTTTAGATGAGGGAAAAGAAGCAACAATATTTTTCAAATAAATACTAATAATACATAAATGAGTTCTTTGATAAAAGGCTCAAATTTTGCTTTCATGAATTTGTTAATTAAATGTATTATCATAAAGTTTTCTTGTTCCAGAGCATAGCCTTTCCCCCCCCTCTAGAGCAGTGTTTTTCAACCTTTTTTTTTAATCTCACAGCACACTTGAACCTATAGTTAAACTTCCATGGCACACTTAAAATGTGTTATAAAAAAATAAAGAGTAAAGGAACTGGGTGCTGTGGCTCACGCCTATAATTCCAGCACTTGGGAGGCCAAGGCAGGTGGATTGCCTGAGCTCACAGGTTTGAGATGAGCCTGAGCCAGAATGAGACCTTCTTTCTAAAATAGCCCGGGCATTGTGGTGGGCGCCTGTAGTCTCAGTTACTTGGGAGATTGAGGCAAGAGAGTCACTTGAGCCCAAGAGTTTGAGGTTACTGTAAGCTATGATGCCATGGCACTCTACCAAGAGGGACAAAGTAAAACTCTGTCTCAAAAAAAAAAAAAAAGTGCAAAGAAAAGAGTACACTTATTGTGCTTTGGAATTCTTCAGAAAATATATAATTAATGACTTTTAAAAATTTGTGTGGCGTACCAATTGAAAATCACTGCTCTAGATTATTAGAACTTAGAAAAAAGAGAGGTAATCAGATATTGCTCTGCAGTGATAGAGTTGATATGGAGTCATGGTGGAGCACCAGTGTGTTAAGGAGGTGGCATGGCCCCATGGTTAACCAGGCCAGGCTTCATGATTAGCGAGTCAATCATTTTATTGGTTGGAAAGCCTCAACTTAAAGCATTTATTACTGTTTGATTCTTAGATACAAGATCTTTTAAAGGGGCTTTAAGAGGTGGATTTGAACTGTTAAGACAAAAAGTACAAGTGACACAATAACCTAACTTCACACAAGTTGTCTTAATTAGACACATGGGTAATTCATATAGTTTACATCTTCAGATATATAGGTATGGTTTAAATTAGCTAAATGTGTGCTTTGAGATGTACAAACTCTAATCATATCAATTTCTCCTTTCTTCCTTTTTTTCCTTGGGGTGGGCTGGTATAGACCATGGGGAATTCATATGCTGGGCAACTGAAATCTGCTCGATTTGAGGAAGCTCTCCATAACTCCATAGAAGCCTCTCTCAGATGTAGTAGTGTGGTCCCACGGCCCATTTTCTCCCAGCTGTATTTGGACCCTGATCAGCATCCCTTCTCATCTGCAGGTAAGTTTCTCAGTCACACACATTTCTAGACTTCTTTTTAAAAATTATTTTATTACTATTGCTATTATAATTTTTTGCAGATAGTGGTAAGGACAGGGGCATAGACTCCTTTTAAAAGAAGTGGGAGTCCAAGGAGGGGGGACTGCTTGAGACCAGGAGTTCAAGTACAACCTGAGCGACATACAAAGACAGTGTCTCTACAAAAACTAGAAAAATTGTCTCGGTGCCTGTACCTCAGCAGTTAGGGCCCAGCCACATACACCAAGGCTGACGGGTTCAAACCCAGTCTGGGCCTGCCAAACAACAATGACAACTACAACCAAAAAATAGCCAGGTGTTGTGGCAGGCACCTGTAGTCCCAGCTACTTGGGAGGCTGAGGCAAGAGAATCGCTTCAGCCCAAGAGTTTGAGGTTGCTGTGAGCTGTGACACCACAGCACTCTACCAAGGGCAACATAATAAAACTCTGTCTCAAAAAAAAAAAAAGAAAAATTAGCCAAGTGTGGTGTGGGTTCCTGTAGTCCCAGCTACTTGGGAGGCTAAGGCAGGAGGATCACTTGAGTATAGGAGTTTGAGGTTGCTGTGAGCTATGCTGAGGCCTTGGCACTCTAGCTAGCCTAGGTGACAGAGGGAGCTGTCCGAAAATAAATAAATAAATAAATAAAGTAAAATATAAAATAAAATAAGTGGGGATTCCAAATCTTGGGACCTCTGAATTATTAGCTTAAATGATAGAAAATTCTTGTCTTTCTTTCTATAAATATGTCTTTCATAGCTATGAATTTTTATAAAATTTATTAAATTTGCTATGATTTACTTGTTTACACAGATGTCAAACCCAAGGTGGAGGATCTGGATAAAGATTTGGTACACCGGTACACTCAAAATGGAAGTCTGGACTTTTCTAACAATCTAACAGCTAATGAAATGGAAGATGATGAAGATGACGAGGAAATGTCTGATTCAAACAGCCCACCAATTCCCTATTCACAAAAACCTGCCCCAGAAGGATCTTGCACTACAGATGGTGGGTTTTGGTTTTGCTCTCTTTTTTCTGTTTTCCCTCTTTCCAATCATGACATGTATTGCTCTAGGCTGGAAACCAGTAATTATGGAAAAGAATGAGGAATGATTATGGTCTCACATTATCTCCTGTGACTTCACAACACATGTCTTTAAGAAAGACAAGGCTTATCATCCCATCTTATAGATTAAAAAACTGAGATTCACAGTTGAACAACTTCTCTGAGATGGTCTGTGGCAAAGGCAAGTCTAAACCCAGGTCAAGGATTTTTCCAGTATTCCATGTACTTCCTGTAAGAATGTTACTATTTTAGGAACATTTTTTACTATTCTCTCATGTTACTTTCCATTCTCCCTCCCCCAAACAATCAAAAAGATATCAGATGTTTCATATTTACCTTTCACATTTATATGGAACACTCATCCAGTGTAGAGGATTAAAATGTAAATATTTTATAAATATTATAAATGTAAAATGTAGATAAGAGAATTAAAATATAAATATTTTGATAATCCCATTTTATTTGTTAGTGTCAAGCTCCTCTTCTACCAAAACTTTAAACACACTTTTAATAAGAAAATCTTGGTATGAAACTTTTTAAATATTTCATGGTTTTGGTGATATCACAACTTAAATTACACTCTCTTTTCTCAATTTAGTGGTTTACTGTGCTATTTTCTGACCATCCCAGCTTGATTGGTTTGTAATACTTGATCCAGATTAGACAATTGTTATACCTAGATTGACTAGGACCTGGGATGATTTCAGTGCATGAAAATCTTATGGGGATTGGAGGAGAGGGAACGACAAATAATAAAATCTCAGGACATTCCCCTTAGAAAGCCTGAAGTACAAATAATTAAAATAAAGCAGAAAGTTAAATGGAAATTCATCAGATAACGCTATCTTGGTGTTTTATTTTCTCTTGGCTTTTTTGTTTCTTTTGGGAGGGCTAACCTGATAAACGTAAAGGGGTCAAAATCCCCTATTTAGGTAGGAGATGAGGAGACCTAAATAACTCTCTTAGTGGTCTATCTGCCTGATTCTCCACAGGGGGGCCTCTAGCAATTAGTACTATACTGCTCTGGGTCAGGCTACCTCCGGCACATCAGTCTTTCTGAAAGTGCTTCCACTTATGATTGTTTTGCCCAGACTTAAGATAAATACATGGTGGTTTATTCATTATTTGATGTAACCAGGCCTTAAAACCTGTGGAGGTCACTAGCATTAAGTTTCTTCTTACTTGCTTTATACCCATCTTCATGCCTTTTATTTAATTCAACAGTCAACTGATTTATCAAGTAACAAAGTAGAAGTTGAAATAATGTTCAAAATATTGTTGGATTCCCACTGTGAATCTTGTTATATGTGAGAGTTCCGCAGACCAGAACAAAAGTTTGAGAAGATATTTTGAAATGTCACATTTTATACCAAAAAATGAGGAGAGTTCCCCTGTTTTGCTGTGACCCAGGCATGTTTTTAGTTTGCCATGTGGGAACCTGGCACTCCTGTATTATTTATATCTGGGTATGGAAAGCAGTTTACTAAGATAAAAATTCAGGGATCTAGAGCTAGCCCGTATTTCTTAAACTTTAAAACATGATTTAATATGAGAAGTATTGGGGAAGGGTAATAGTTATTTTAAAGATAAAGGAGGAACAATTTTTCTGAGAACAAAAAACTATCCCACTCACATTCAAGATTCAAATTCCAAGGCTACCCCCAAACACTAGTCCTGCATTTAGACTTCTACATCAGTTACTTTAAATCCGCGGTTTTCAACCCACAGGAACTGTATTAAAGGGCCATGGCATAAGGAAGGTGGAGAACCACTGCTTTAGATTCTTATAACTAAGGTCCATTATTCGTTTTCCCCTTTTAATTCATCTGGGAGCAGGCATTTAAAACAAACAACAGTTAATAATTTAGTAGTTGACAGTTTATGCTGTATTCAATGGCTCATTCTAAGATAGTTCTAAGAGTTCTCTTCATCAAAGGAGGAAGAGTCGCAAAGTTTTCCTTATAAATATGGCAGTGAAATAGGGCCATACAATGCCTGGGTTTGTTTCTGCAAACCACCTTCCCTAGGTGGGAAATCTTTTGTTTACCTAAGGCTTAAAGGAAGGTAAATCTATTTTTAGAGGCAATTTAGATAAGCAGATACTTAACACCTGGTGGGCTGCTGGGGTTACCATTCAGATGTAAATTTTGGTTGCTAATTTCTTATGTAAATTATTGGAATAGTGTAGGTTTTTACCCCTCTGGGAGGCAGTTGATTGTCTAAAGGGGTAAAGGGCAACCAAATTTTAAGCCTCCCAATATTGCTTTGATTACTTTAGTTTGTGTTTACAGCTGTTACAGTAAACTTTCCCCTCCCCCTTTTAGCTTACTACGTAACCTTCGAGTTGGAGATAATTGGAGAGTGCAAATCTGTTTCTGTGAAGTGAAAAAACCCTGGCTATAGGGCAATGCAGATGAAGTTTACCATCTACTACTAGGTCTACTGAAAAAAGTCTACTATTATTCTTTTTTTTAAATTAATATCATTTGCTCTGCAACAGCCTTGGTTTTAGGACATTTCATTATTACTCTCAGAAAATGAAATTATTTCGGGAGGCGAGTTTGCAAAATAAATTATTTGTATGTGGATATCAATAACTTATCTTTCCTTTCTTGTGTGTGGTAAATAGGCTTAGATGCTTCCTTAGAGTACCCTGAACCTGATCTTCTAGTAGCCCCTAACAAAAAGTTCGTATCAGTCTTTCTGAATTATTTCAGATGCAAGTCAGAATTAATTACCCTCCAGAGAGTATTAAGGTGTTTTTTTTTTCATTTAGTTTGAGGTTTTGAGTTTGAATATTTGATCTTTATTAGATTAATAATTGATATGTTTCTAATAGCGGGAAAAAGAACTGCCTGCACATCAGATATTTAGATACTAAAGGTCTTGCAATATTATCACATTACATAGATTCTTTATCCACTTTTCTTTACGGACACACACAGCTTATTTTCTATCTTAAAAAATCAAATAAATAGTCTGGACGTGGTGGCTTGCGCCTGATATCCTAGCACTCTGGGAGGCCAGGGTGGGTGGATTGCCTGAGCTCAGAAGTTTGAGACCAGCCTGAGCAATAGCAAGACCCCATCTCTAATAAAAATAGAAAGACTAGCTAAGCAGTGTGGCAGGCACCTGTAGTCCCAGCTACTTGCCAGGCTGAGGCAAGAGGATCTCTTGAGCCCAAGAGTGTGAGGTTGCTGTGAGCTATGACACTGTGGCACTCTACTCAGAGGAAGGGAGTGAGACTCAGTCTCAAAAAAAATTTTTTTTAATTAATTATTGCTCTTTCCATAATTTTTTCCTAGGGGATCCCTGATGATATATTTTGTATATTATTAGTTGATCTGAATACTAACAGTGAAGATTTGGAGGAAACAATCAGAAAAGAGATATTTATTTTACAGCAAAAGACTAGACCTGTTGCAAGTGAACTTATTTTGAGAATTACTACAGACTGAATCCAGGAACTTTTCCTCAACTTCATGACCATTGTTGGCCTCGAAATGATTTCTTCTTAACCATGTTAGACTTCCCTGCCTTCCCTTTCTCTCCTGTTCTCTATCTTCTCAATTAAATTGCCTGTGTGGTTTGTGTTTCAAAGTAACTAGAAGGTAAGAAGATAAACTAGGACCATTGGATTTTATAAAGTAGACCATCTATACAGTTTCTATATATCATCACACTGTTTTCTCTATTACTGACATCTCAGTCTAGTACATTTGTTGCAATTAATGAATCAATATAGATAAATTTTTAATAATTTTAATAATAATTAAAGTCCATAATTTATTTGAGTTCTTTAGTTTTTACTTCATGTTCCTTTTCTGTTCCAGGATCCCATCCAAGATATGACATTAGATTCAATTGTTATGCATTCTTATACTCCTCTTCGCTATGAAAGTTTTTTGGACTTTCCTTGTTTTTGATGATGCTTGATAGTTTTAGGAGTATTAGTCAGACATAGTATAGGAGATCTATGGATTCCCCTATTGGAATTTGTTTGATGTTTTTTCTCCTGATTAGCCTGGGTTATGGGATTTGGGGAGGAAGATCACAGAAGTTTTTTTTTTATGCTAATTCAAAAAGATCACAGAAGTTAAGTGCCATTTTCATCATATTATATCAGGGATATATATGATACTGCACCCAGATTGGAGTGCAATAGTGAGATAATAGCTCACTGCAGCCTTGAACTCCTGACTTCAAGTGATCCTTCTGCCTTGGACTCCCAAAGTGCTGGAATTACAGGTGTGAGCCACCAACTCTGCCTAAATGAATTATTTGAAATTCTACTGTATGGGCATTTTCCTTTTTCCCCTTCATATATTGATTTATTCAGTCATTTGTTTATATCATTATGGACATAAAATAAATATGGGTATTTATAATCTAATACCAATTTATTTTGTTGCTCCAATTGTTCTAGTTTAGGACACTGAGAGCTCTCTCAGTGGGTTCTTTTGCCAGTTTTATAAACCTTCATCATTGCAAGGTGTTTGGGGGCTTTTTTTTAGCCTAAAATAGTACATTTTTCTTTGCATTTTTTAAGAGAAGGAGGCTAGGAAACATGCTTGTCATGGAATCTGATTGCTTAATAATTCTTACTTTTGACCTGTAGGTGTCCTCATATCATAAGTGGGAAACCCCTCAAACGCTAATACTCAAAACTATTTTTGCTTCTTTGAGTGAACTGTGTGGTTCTCGTTTTGTCATAGAAGTTGCTCTGAAATGATCTCCCTTCCTAAGAACGTGATGCTTTCTTCAGGCGTTCACCACACTAGTTGTGCCTTCTGGATTCTGTCCCTCTTTAGGCCAGAAATAAAATTGTACTCCCCACCTTCATTGTCCTTTTGCTGCAATGTATTGCTTGAGAAATCTCATCAGAAATGTCTCTTCCTAAGCATGGCTTACCTTTGTGCCTTGTAAAAACTTGAATTCTGAGGATTCATCAGCAAGGCTGAGATAGGTGATGCTGGCATTGTCCAAGGTTAGCAGAGACAGGTAAATCAAATGACACTCAGAATTTAATCTGAAAATGCACAAGGAAGTCAGGTGATAGGACCCAGCAAAAACAGGCAAGGAAAAAAACTATAGGTTAGTCCTGTGTTAGACTGGAGGAAGGTGAAAAGTTACACAGGTGAATGCCACATAAGGACAGTTCTGTCAATGACTGACTGTGTATATGACTGTGGTCTTATAAGAAGGAAGAAGGTAACGGAGCTGGAAAATGCTGGTTATGAAGCCGGCATTACTCACATGTGTAATGTGAGTGCCGTTGTAAACTACTACACTGTCAGTGGTGTAAGCCTAGGACGTACAGTTATATATAATATGTGATACTTGATAATGATCATAAATGACTATGTTACTGGCTTATGTATTTACTATACTGTTTATAATTATTTTAGAATGCACTCCTTCTCTTATTAAAAGTAAAAAAAAAGTAAAACATAAAACAGCCTCAGACAGGTCCTTCAGGAAGTGTTCCAGAAGAAAGCATTATTATATAGGAGATGGGACTCTGAAGACCTACCAGTGGGACAAGCTGTGGAGGTGGAAGACAGTGCTATTGATGTTCCAGACCTTGTGTAGGCTTAGACTGCTTAGTGTGCTTGTGACTTAGGTTTTTTGGTTGTTTTCTTTTTGTGAGAGTCTCACTATGTTGCGCTGGGTAGAGTGCTATGGCGTCCCAGCTCACAGCAAACTCAAAACTCCTGGGTGTAAGTGATTCTCTTGCCTTAGCCTCCCAAGTAGCTGGGACTACAGGCACCCTCCACAATGCCCAGCTATTTTTTGTTGCAGTTGTCATTGTTGTTTAGCTGACCAGCACTGGGTTTGAACCCACCAGCTTCAGTGTATGTGGCTAGCGCCATAACCACTATGCTATGGGTGCCAATCCTTTTTTTTTTTGAGACAGAGTCTCACTGTGTCACCCTCAATAGAGTGCTGTGGCATCACAGCAACTTCAAATTCTTGAGCTTAAGCAATTCTTTTGCTTCAGCCTTGCAAGTAGCTGAGAGTACAGGCACCTGTCACAAAGCCTGGCTATTTTTTTCTTGTAGTTGTCATTGTTGTTTGGTAGGCCCAGGCCGGGTTCAAACCCACCAGCCCCAGTGTATGTGGCCAGCACCCTAGCCGCTGAGCTATAAACACCAAGCCTGTGTCTTAGTTTTTAACAAAAAATTTTTTAAAGTCAAAAGAATATAAAAAATATTTTTAAGACATATATATGCATATGTGTGTATATGAGTGTGTGTGTGTGTGTGTGTGTATACATATATATATATATTTTTTTTTTCTTTAAAGACAAAGTCTCATTCTGTTGCACAGGTTAGAGTGCTATGGCATATGGCATCAGCCTAGCTTCAGTAGCCTCAAACTCCTGGGTTCAAGTGATCCTCTCGCTTCAGCCTCCTGAGTAGCAGGGACTACAGTCGCTTACCATCATACCCAGCTTTCTATTTTTAGTAGAGACAGGGGTCTCATTTTTTGCTCAGGTTGTTCTCAAATGCCTAAGCTTAAGCAATCCTCCTACCTCAGCCTCCCAGAGTGATTACAGGCATGATCCACCACACTTGGCCAAAACAAACAAACAAAATATGTACATATGTATATTTTATATATATTAAAAATCTTAACTGAGGCCAGGCACTGTGGCTTACACCTGTAATTCTAGCACTCTGGGAGCCCGAGGTGGGCAGAATGCTTGAGCTCAGGAATTCAAGACCAGCCTGAGTAAGAGTGAAACCCCATCTCTAAAAATAACTGGGCTTTGTGGTGGGTGCCTGTAGTCCCAGCTACTGAAGAGACTAAGGCAAGAATATTGCTTGAGCGTAAAGAGTTTGAGGTTGCTGGGGGCTGTAAAGCCACGGTACTCTACCCAAAGCGACTGAGACTCTGTCACAAAAAGAAAAAAAAAATCTTATAGAATAAGAATCAAAAAGTTTTGAAAACTTAAAAAGTTAATAAACTAAAAAAAGTTACAGTAAACTAAAGTTAATTTATTATTGGAAAAAAAAAAGGGGGGGCTTGGCACCCATAGCACAGTGGTTATGGTACCAGTCACATACACCCAGGTTGGCGGGTTCGAACCCAGCCTGGGCCAGCTAAATAACCTGACAACTACAACAACAACAACAAAAATAACCAAGTGTAGTGATGTGCACCTGTGGTCCAAGCTACTTGGGAGGCTGAGGCAAGAGAATTACTTAAGCCCAAGAATTTGAGATTGCTGTGAGTTGTGATGCCACGGCACTACTGAGGGCGACATAGTGAGACTCTGTCTCAAAAAAAAAAAAAAAAGACAATGTTGAAAAAAAGACAATCTACAAACTTATAATGGTTGAGCTCCATTGTCTTTGTCATTTTATGTATGTATATATGTGAGACAGGGTCTCACTCAGTCACCCAGACTAGAATGCAGTGTTTTAATCATAGCTCACTCACATTCCCGGGCTCCTTCTACCTTAGCCTCCTGAGTAGCTGGGACTACAGACACATGCCACAATGCCTGACTAATTTTTTAAGTTTTTCTAGGGACATTCAGGATCTTACTATGTTGCCCGGGCTGGTCTTAAATTTCTTGCCTCAAGTGATCTGCAGCCTCAGCCTCTCAAAGTACTGGGATAAGGGGGGGTGAGCTGATGTGCCTGGCCCATCTTTGTGATTTTCGTCTTTCTTCTATGGACTTTTCCCAATTTTATTGTGCCCACTTTTGAGGTTTGATGATTCAAACCATATGGTAGATTTAAAATGCACCACAGCTTCATCCAATTAATAATTGGATAATTATGGACACTTGTTGGATAATTGGAAACTTGTTGTCATTTGGTTAAAATCATAATACAGATTGATCCTAGAAACATCTGGTGTGGTTCTTTGCCACTTGTATTGGGCAGCGATGGTGGAGTTCCTCACCAGATCTGTGTGTGGAGAGGTAGAGCTGTCTGCCTTTCATGCTCTAAGAATTCCCTGAAAGAGCATATATTATATTTTCACTCAGCTTCTCCTAGTTGCAAGTGACAAAAGCCCAACTGAAATTAGCTTAGGTAAAATGAAGATATTATTGGAAGAATTCCAAAGCAAAAGGTTTCATGGCCAAACCATGACAAAGGCAAATACAGCTGGTTTCAGAACAGCCTCCCTCAGCCTTCTGTCTCTGCCGACAGACCTCCCTCACGGACTGAGGAACAGGGTTGCCCCAGAGCAACTGAACCATGCTCTCCCTGGCTCTGTATTCAGAGATAGGGAAAAGGCTTTGACTGGTTTATGTCAGGTGTTCACTGTGGACCAATCAATTATAGTCAGAAAAATGGGATGTCAGGGTGGCCCGGGTTGGATCAGATACCAGCTGTCATGAATCTAGAGTATCACAATTCATGTGATTACAGAACAGAGAGGATCAGAGCCTAGAGGATGTGCAGCGGAACAGTCACTGTCCTTATGATACTGTCTTTGTAATTATTGGTTCCTTAAACATTCTTCCAATTGACTGCAATGTGAGTTCTTAGAGGAGGATATATTTTGTTTAATTCTGTGTCCCCAGGTCTAAGACAGCATCTGTTGCAAATGTTTGTTTAATAAATGAAGAGCTAACGAATTAATTTGATACATTGTGGTATACAAAGTGGTTACGTAAGATTTTGTCATGTTTTGTCATGTTGTGTCATGTCTAGTGAAATGACCTGACAGTTCTGAGTTCTAGTTCTCGCCTGTTCACTTATGAGTCTGAGCTTCAGTCTTTTCTCCTGTGAAATGCAGAGCATCTGTATTCCAACAGCCCCCATTCAGAGAAGTGAATTTGCACTGGAAGTAAAAATTACTGGATTATGTACATGTAAAAATTACATACATTTTTAAAGTTTGCTGTGTATTTATCGTTGCCTTACTTATGGACCAGAAAATAAATGGTCATAATTTTGGCCAAAGCAGATAGAAACATCTCTCTTTAGTGTCTTTTTAGCCCTGTTCAGAAGGGTATATAACATAATAGATTTATCTTCTGGTTGAAGTATATGCACTTTAATTTCAGTATAAAAACATTTTAGTTCTCCACAGTGATTCCCACAGATTAATCTCCCCAAATGGTTGATAAGGAGACAAAAATCTCACTAAACATCGTATTATGTCCTTTTTCTTTTCTTTCTTTCTTTCTTCTTTTTTTTTTTTTTTGGTGGTTTTTAGGTTTTTGTCAAGCGGGCAAGGATCTGCGTTTGGTATCATTGTGTATGGAACAAATTGACATCCCAGCAGGATTCCTCCTGGTAGGGGCCAAGTCTCCCAATCTTCCTGAACACATCCTGGTTTGCGCTGTAGACAAGAGATTTCTACCAGATGATCATGGAAAAAATGCACTTTTAGGTGAGTTAATATTTCATGCCTATACAGTCCTTTTAAGATAAGGGAGCTGAAAAATGCATTTATTTAAAATTATCACAGAATTTGAAAATTTTATCACAGAATTAGTTGGTGATTATACAGTTTAGTATAATTATGAAGCTTTTCTTCTTTTAGTAACTTCTTAAAATTTAATTTTTATTTTTATTCATTCTCAAAACACTTGCCTTAATTAAAAGACTTTTTGATGAGACATTAAGACAGCATGTAATTTATCAAACATTAACATTTTACAAAATAAAATAGAATTTACTTCTCTGTAAAGTCATTGATTTGGACCTGGTGTCAAACAACTCTCCATTATTCACTTATGGATTATCAACTTTGTAACTTATTTGTCATTTTTCTATACCATATAAAATATCTTTTTTTTTTTTTTGAGACAGAGTCTCACTATGTCACCCTGGGCAGAGTGCTATGGTGTCACAGCTCACAGCAACCTCAAACTCTTGGGCTTAAGCGATGCTCTTGCCTCAGCCTCCCAAGTAACTGGGACTATAGGCACCCACCACAACGCCCAGCTATTTTGTTGTTGTAGTTGTCATTGTTGTTTGGCACACCCAGGCTGGATTCGAACCCTTCAGCTCCAGTGTATGTGGCTGGTGCCCTAGCCGCTGAGCTACGAGTGCTGAGCCAAAATATCATTTTATATTTAACATCAATTCACTCAAAATAACTAGGAGTGGATGTGTATATATATTCATATATATATGACTCATATATACAGAGGGTACTGAAAAAATTATGCACATTTTAAGAAAGGGAAAAACTATTACAATTGTAATACTCAATATATATCAATAACAAAAGATGAATGCAAGTCATGTCGAGCACCTCTTATAATTGCAGAAGTCAAACGTGACTTGAGTATTACAAATTTAGTATAGGTTTTTCCTTTCTTAAAATGTGTATAATTTTTTTTTGGCACCTTCTGTATATATATCATGGAAAACATACAACTTTATCTCAGAATTGTTTTACTTCTGGTGTTAAGAGTCTGGGCTTTTTCACAACAAAGCTCCCCTATCTCATGGGAAATAACAAAAAATAGATTTTTAAATTATTTTAAATAGAAAGTTAATAGGGCACGTGAGATTTATTGCTTTTTTTACTGCTATTTTTCTCCAGAGTTTATTTATTTACTTATTTGGAGACAGGGTTTCACTCTGTTGCCCAGGCCAGAGTGCAGGCCTTTATGATAGTCCACTGCAATATTAAATGCCTGGGCTCAACTGATTCTCCTGCCTCAACCTCCTGAGTAGCTGGGACTACAGGTACCTACCACCATGCCCAGTTAATTTTTCTAATTTTTGTAGAGGTGGGGTCTTGCTCTTAGTCAGGTTGGTCTCCAACTCCTGGCCTTAAGCAATCCTCCTGCCTTAGCCTCCCAAAGTGCTAGGATTACAGGCATGATTCACCACATCTCAGCCTTGTTTTTGTTTCTCATAATTTTTCTTACTATAAATGGAATCAGATAGACATTGTAGACACAAATATCAGAAAAAGGAAAACTAAGAGGACAGAGAATTCAAGTGTTACATATTTTTTCCAAGTATTGTATTGATCATGAGAGACCTTTGTTTAGTTGGATGCAGTCTTCCTAATTATAGAGGGGGGCCATAGAATTTGTGTGCAATTTAACATACAAACTCTATTTCCATTTTGTATAGTGTCATTAGACAGTCAAGAAATACATTGATCAATATCCTGAGTCAGAAAGTGCCCCTGCATATGCTTTATAAAGTTTCTTGAAATTATATTTCAAAGACTTAGTTCATAGGAAAATAAGCGGTAATTTTCATTTTTCATAAGACTCTCATAAAAAGAAGAATATGTTCATTTTATTTTTTGAGTGAATTTAACAGATGGTTTGATATAGCAAAGAACTTCCAATTATTCATGTGTTCATTCATCCATCCATTAGTATTTACTCCAAATGTGCTGTATGGTAGAAATCAAGTTAGGCTAAAATACACGGGCAAAAAATTTGGAAGTCGTAGTCTTTTTCCTCACAGAGTTGGCAGAATGACTTCAGAAAAGTTTTTAGCATTTTAAAAGCTTTGTAGTCACATCTAAGGAAATTGTTCAAATGCGGCTCTGACTACAGACCGAAAATCTCTCATGTCTTTTTTTGCTCAATGATTCTTTGTGACTAGAGAATCCTCTTAGACATGTCATGGAAGGGGCATAGAAAACACCATCAGAATAACAGAAATCAGGAATATGAGACCAGACCTTGGGTTTTGGAATCAGAACTGGGTTTTCTTTCTTTTTTTTTTTTTTTCTTGCAGTAGTTGTTTAGCTGGCTCAGGTCAGGTTGGAACTAGCCAGCCTCTGTGTATATGGTTGGTGCCCCACCCACTGAGCTATGGGTGCCGCCCCCAGAACTGGCTTTTTCCTAGATTTGCCACTTAGTACTTTAAAAGCTTGGGCAAGTGTTTTAAGAACTTGAAATCTTACATTCCTCATGTATGCAATGGCCAAATAATGCCATTATTTGTAGTAAAGATCAAATGAGATGATGTTTATAAAGCACCCATCCAGTATAGTGCCTGGGACATAATACATGTTCTTCAAATGATACTTATTTTGCTATTGCACTTACTAGATACTCTTATAGATTTGGAACTTTGCTTACTTTCTCTAGCCTTGCAAATGGACATGTTCTTCAACAGCCACATCTCATGTAAAAGCACAATGCAGCAATACTAAGGTTTTTCTTAGATGAGCACAGTGTTGAGATTTTTACTTGTTCAGCACTCTATTTCCAAAAATTAATACTCATCCGACCTTTCTTACTTATGGAAGATGATTTTAATATGCATTAATATACAGGGGAAAATTTTAAGCTTCAGCTATTTTAGAATCCCTGTGGACTCCAATATCAATTTGTCTGAATTTTTATATAAATTATGCAGATTCCAAAGACTGTGGGGGAGTTGATTTAAAAAAATGTATTGATCCACTTGGCAGTGCATGTACCCCAAATCTACCATGCAATTGGAAGACTTGATTGCCAGAAAAACTGGAAAGGTAATTTAGCTGTAAGAGGTGTTATTTTTGTTTTCAATGATAGCAAGAACTTTGAACAGATAAAATTGCCCTGGGACCAAGGCTAATGTTGAAAGCATATGGAGTTTTAAAATAGACTTTCATATTCTTAACTTACCATTAATGTGAAGGATCTCTTCTTGGCATATTACCTAGATCCATATCTTGTCTTCCTCTTTATATTCTTGCTTTTCATCCCAAGAATAGACAGAGGAAAAGAGTAAAACATTCAACTTGAATATTTTGTTAATCCTAATCCCCACACTGATCTTTTCTGAGCTACTTGTACCTCTCAGTTTAGCCTCCTTTTTTTGGTGCTATTCTTAATTATGTTGACTGAAAGCTTTTTACTTTTTATGGGTGTGGTATATCTGCCTCACAGGTCAGGCAATTTTTCATCACGTCTTGATGATTACACCATAATGTAACTTCCATGAAGGCAAATGTTTTGTTTTTATTCAATGCTAAAATCCTGGTACTTAAAACAGTGGCTAGCATGAAGTAGAATACAGGCATTTGCTGGATGGGTGGATAGAAGGAACTTGATGAATTAGGCAACCTTTGACAACCTTTTTGGGGGGGGCTACATCTTTGGACAGATATCCAAATGCTGTCAAATACAATCTATCTCTGAATATATTTAAGTCATTTATAAAATTGTATTAATTTTGACTGGATGCAGTGGCTTATGCCTGTAATCCTAACTCATTGAGAGGCTGAAGCAGGTGGATTGCTTGAGCTCAGGAGTTTGAGACCAGCCTGAGCAAGAGTGAGACCCTGTCCCTACTAAAAATAGAAAAACTACCTGGGCTTTGTGGCAGATGCCTGTAGTTCCAGCAACTCAGAAGGCTGAGGCAAGAGGAATACTTGAGCCCAGGAGTTTGAGTTTGCTGTGAGCTAGGCTGACACCACAGCCTGAGGCAATAGAGTCAGACTCTGTTTTTTTCTCAAAAAATAAAATTAAATAAATAAAATTATATTAATGTTTACATTTCTATAAAGTGACAGTAATAAACTATTAATTCTATGTAACTGACCAGAGGTTATGACTATTCTTTCTTCACCACTACTTCTCCAATGTTTAGCAAAATGCCTAACATATAGGTAGGAGCTCAGTGAATAATTGGGGTTTTTTAATTGTTCTTTTGGTTTGGGGTTGTTTTTTTTTTTTTTTTAGACAATCTCACTCTGTGGCCCTGGGTAGAGTGCCGTGGCATCATAGCTCATAACAACCTCAAACTCTTGGGCTCAAATGATCCTCTTGCCTCAGCCTCTCAAGTTGCTGGAATTACAGGTGCTTGCCACAACTTCCAGCTAATTTTTTTTCCTTAATAGAGAGCAAGTCTCGCTCTTGCTCAAGCTTGTCTCCAACTCCTGACCTCAACAATCCTGGCCTCTTAGTACTCTGCCATGGCCTCCCAGAGTACTAGGATTACAGGTGTGAGCCACCATGCCCAGCTAGCAAATAATTGCTGATTGAATAATAACAAATTAGACTTCTTATGTCCAAATGCTTTGGATTAATTGTCAGCATTCTGAGATTAGGATATTGTGAGGTATTCTGTCTTAAATCTTTATGGCCTTTCTCTTCTCCTTATATATCTTTGTTAATTATATCATAGTTTGGTTTTGGCATTTGGTAAGAGTGTGTCACTTTATCAGTGAATTTGTAATATGGAACGCCTTTTCTTATTTGCACCTTTTTTGTCTTATTCATCTCTGTGGTAGTAAATGTGTTATGTCCTCATCAGATACAACTATAGGAACTAACTCTCTTACTGTCTGCCTTTTACTCTGTGTGTCAAGGGGGGAATGAAAAGTTGATTTTCAATTAAAGCAAGCATGGCTTCTTATCCTCCCAGCCTTCTTAATTTTATCTTTCCATGTCCACTGTTCCAACCAGGTTACAAAATTTTTATTTTGTTTGATTCAAATGAGGGCTTTTGGGGGGTGTTAGAGCTAAAGGAATAATATGCTAGTTTGAATAAAGAAGTGCTAAAAGAGGAAACAGGACTCTCATGGGACCCATGTCAGCAGTTATAGCTTGAGATCACAGAAATTGAAGTTGATGAAGCCTCAAATTTGCACATCCCACCGCACCCTGCTCTCCTCTCGGTGGAACAGCTTCCTCTTCACAGTTCTTTGTTTTCATACCCTAGTGTACATGTAGCTGACATAGCCCTAAGTCAAATTTATTGTACAAAGCCTTACAAATCCAGGGTTCAATACCATCTAGCTGAATTTCTGTATTTATTTCAAAATTCTAGGAGAGAGATTCTGACCATCCCAGATTAGCTCAGATAATGGTCCACATTCTCATTAGCTGTGGCCATGGAGGCAAGTTCCTCGGGTGGGTAAGAAAGAGAGCCAAGGATAGACCCTGCAGGCTCTCTCTTAAGAAGGGAGTATGTGGGGAAGAAACAGAATCGAACCTTTTCTTAAATTGTGTGCAATATATACATTCTATTATGTGATACTATCTACTCTGTTTCCTTATTCATTAAAACATGTGACATGTTTTTATGCTTTTAATATGTAAAAGTATGTATCTTAAAACTTACAAGGCCACCAGTAATGTTAGTTTTCCTCATTTAAGGATTTTCTGGAAACTGTATTGGCTGTGGAGAAAGAGGATTTCGGTATTTCACAGAATTTTCCAACCACATTAACTTGAAGCTCACCACCCAGCCGAAGAAGCAGAAGCACTTAAAGTACTACCTAGTCCGAAGCTCCCAGGGTGTACTGTCGAAGGGACCTCTCATCTGCTGGAAAGGTAAGTCAGGTAAATAGGTGACAAGTTACCTATTTGGGGTTCAGAGTTCAGATGTGATACAGATGAGTATCTTGGTTCAGAAGGCTATACCCCAAAATTTAAAGCCCTCTGGTAGGTTATTTGACTTGCTCCTTATTATTTTTAACAGAGATACCATTCACATGTAAGAAAGTATATGTGTCTCTATTTCTTGGGAAGGGGGTGCGGCTCTCAGAGAAAAAAAAAATAGACTCTAGTTCTTTCATCATTTAGAGAGAACCTCAGAGTGTCAGTTCTTTGGTCAGATGCTCTTTTTACTAATTTCTTTGGAAGTCTCTGGTTAGCATGCTTAGAATAAATGATGCTCTGTTCATAATAACTCAGAAAATGCACCATTAAGTTGGCAAAGTTTTGTTTCTTTTAAATTAGGAACCACTTAAATTTGTAGAAATGAATCCCACTGAAACATCACATCTTTGTGTCTTTGATAGGAGTTGCCACGAGTCCTGTTTGTTATTCTAACATAGAGGAGCAGTTCTAATTCTAATCCCTGTTATACCAATCAGTTTCTTAAATGCTGAGATTTTTTTTCCCTTATAACTATCTTTAATACTTCTATTATCTATACAAGATTTTTTCCTTAGGAAAACTAGCATAATCAATCTAACTTACAACTGCAGATTTTTCTCTGAGTCCTCTGCCTTAATTTTTCTTGGTTGCATCTGAAGTGACACAATATTATATCTTAGGAAATGACTACATGTTTCAAGACAAGTGTTGTCAGATCTTAAAACTTGTGACTACTGAATCATAAGCTGGTGAATTATAGATAACTTTTTGTCCCAAGAAGAGATTTTCCCCAAAAAAATCATTCTGAATTCTAATAAAAGAGTAAAGATAGAATAGGTATCACCTCCCTACATTTTAACTTCTTTCTTTAGCTTTTGTTTTGGTTCTATAAAATATTTTTAACTTCTCATTTAGTGCTCAGTGACAACTCATCATTCTAACAGAGAATAATATTTGTGAAAGAAGCCTCATGTTTATAACAGTTGCTATTTTGGAATTGGAAATATATATTTATATATGCACATATAATATCAATATACATATATGCATGTTAGTAGGTAATGGGGAGATATGCTTTTTTTTTGAGACAGAACTCACTCTGTCACCCTGAGTAGAGTGCCATGGTATCATCATAGCTCGCAGCAACCTCGAACTCTTGGGCTCAAGCAATCCTTTTGCCTCAGCTTCCTGAGTAGCTAGGTGCCCACTATAAAACCTGGCTAATTTTTCTATTTGTAGGAGAGACAGGGTCTTGTTCTTGCTCAGGCTGGTCTCAAACTACCGAGCTAGGCAATCTGACAATCTCAGCCTCCCTGAGTTCTGGGATTACGATGTGAGCCGCCATGCCCAGCCTGGAGATATGCTTTTAAACCAAAATACAGTAACTCTTCACAGAAGATCACAATATAGATGGTTATAGAAAACTGTCTCCAGCCCTTGTATGAATCTATAAACTTGGAAACTCTCTAAAAGGTCCTTTATAATTAACTTTGTTGTATGCAACCATTTACTGTATATTCCTTTTTTACATACTGCTTTTTGAGACTAATGTAGTATAATTTAGTTGGAAGTTACAGTCCACTGGCCTTGATAGTATTCATTATCTTCCTGAATAAAGGATAATAATAAAGTGCTATTAAAATATTGTACCAGGGCCCCATTAATTTTAGCTTAATTAAAATGAAGCTTGGTATTGCATGAGCAGTAATCACCTTGAATATTGTTTACCTGCCTCTTTTATCAAGAACTGGAAATGATGTGTATTTGAGCATTTCTAATTTTTCTCTGCTGCCTATACATTTTTCTTGGCTTTTATTTCAGGCATAAATTAAGGTTGAGAACAGAAAGTTGAAGGCAGCCTGGACAGACCCTACATTACTACTCTACACTTAAGTCAACCCTAGAGGTTAACTGGCACATGAAAAGCTTTTTGGGGTTTTATAAGTTATTAATCTTTTAGCCTCTGTCTTACCCATAAAACTAGCATGACTATGTTGCTTATGAGTAGTTTCCCCCTGGGAACTAGTCTGTGGGGAACAAAGTTCTGACTGTCTTTTGTATTTCTTTGCCTTCTAAACGTGGCTTCTGGCCTTAGAAAATAGAACTGTGTTCATTAGCTTGAGTTTTCTGTTGGAGTCAGGATTAGAGGAAGGGGATCTCTGAGTGGAAAGTGGCTATCATGGCTGGGTATGGTGGCTCATGCTTGTAATCCTAACACTCTGGGAGACAGAGGCAGGTGCATTGCTTAAGTTCGGGAGTTTGAGACCAGCCTGAGTAAGACCAAGACCCAGGGTGACAGAATGAGATTCTGTCAAGAAAGGAAGGAAGAAGGGAGGGTGAGAGGGCCTATCACTTAAAAAGAAGCAATTTATTTTAAAGATTGTCTGGATTGTATCCCCATCACCTGTTTTGAGAGAATATTGGTCTCCTCATATATTGTGATTTTTTTTACTCCTTTCCAGAATGTAGAAGCCGACAGTCCTCTGCTTCTTGTCATTCTATTAAACCAAACTCTTCAGTGTCATCAACTGTGACCCCAGAAAATGGGACAACTAATGGATACAAATCAGGATTCACTCAGACAGGTATGAACTATTTCTTTTGGCATTTTAAGCAGCAGATGTATGTTTAATAAAGCATTTTTAAACTTTCTGCTGGCTGGTTTGAATATATTTCAAAATAAAGGTATTATCTGAGTTATTATTAGAATTAGAACTCAGATTGCGTTGGGTTTAGTCTTTGGATGACCAGGACCCAATCCTTTCTGAAAGTTGGTAAGATCTTGAGCTTAAGCATAAGATCTGCTTTTAGGTGAGACCGATGGCAGGCAGTAAGTAGAAATCTAGACAAGAGGGATGTCTACATCAGAGCTGTTAGGTGTCGAGTACTGGGGACACCCTCATAAAAACTGGAGCTTTAGCTAAGCCCACAGAACATCACAGGGATACAAAGTAAGGTCCAGGGTGGGATTGTGGGTCAAAAGATGAATCCATAACAGGGTACAAGATAGGGGCTTGGTTACAAATAACCAGATACAAATCTTACTGCCTGAAACTAGGCTAGAGTATCAGGGTGGGATCAGCACAACAGCTGGTCTGACACTGAGCAGATAAGGGCTAGGCTAAGGCTTCTAAAAATTCCTCTAGTATAGAGTGCTGGCATAGGCCCTAAGGTCAGGATAAGACTCCAGGTGGGACGTAATGGTTCCAGGTGGCTGAAGGGCTGTAACTGGAAAGATCACTCAAATGATATTTGAGAAAATTGCTCAGAACCAGTCTCAGTTATATCTTAGGCAAGAAGGAAAGTATTTTAAAAGGATTTTTCCAGTTCACTTGTTTTTGTGAAGTGCCATTTTACTGATTTGATACACAATCTTGACAACATATGTGCTTTCCCAATCTCAGCTCAAGCACAAGTTGAAAAGAAGACTGTTCCCATTTGCTGTGTAACATACCTTTTTCAACTTTATGTGAAATTCTGATGAGCTGATAAATTGTTTCTATTTTTTTTTAGATGGAAGAGATTATTAGAATATGTTAGCAACAGTAGCAATGCTAATAAGGCTAACTTTGGGACACTTCTCACCACATGCCCATACCCAGCTAAGTCTGCCTCATCCTGGATAAGGAAAAAGTCTTAACTTGGCCAGGAGTTTTAAATATAGGCTATGATCTATGAAGAGACACCATTTCTCTTGAATAAATCATCATGTCAATAGGTATTCAAGAAAAAAAAAACTTGGTAATTGGCTCCTGGCATTGAAAGATTAGCCCTTATTACACTAATGACAAGCCTGCACTTCTCTCCTAGGATACTATTTTAGTAATTTGACTGATACCATTTTTCTGAAACTATGAAATAAAACTTTTAAAACTACATTATTAAAAGTTAATATTTACTTCATTCTTTTTGGGGGGAAGGGACAGAATCTCACTTTGTCGCCCTCAGTAGAGTGCTATGGTGTCACAGCTCACAGCAACCTCCAACTCTTGGGCTTATGCGATTCTCTTGCCTCAGCCTCCCAAGTAGCTGGGACTACAGGCACTCACCACAACACCTGGCAGTTTTTTGGTTGTAGTTGTCGTTGTTTGGCAGGCCCAGGCTGGATTCAAACCCGCCAGCTCCAGTGTATGTGGCTTGTCCGCTAGCCACTTAGCTACAGGCACCGAGCCAGTATTTACTTCATTCTAACAAAAATTTATAAATGTTTATGATCTAAGAACCTTATCAGGTCCTTTAAGACAGGGTTCCAGTACTTGACCAATGACTGCAATGATTTAAAAATCATTCATAGAAAGGATTAAAGAATGAAACAGGCCAGTGCAGTGGCTTACTCCTGTAATCTCAGCAGTCTAGGAAGCCAAGGCAGGTGTATTGCCTGGACTCAGGAGTTTGAGACCCCCCTGAGTAAGAGCAAGACCCCCATCTCTGTTAAAAAAAAAAAAAACCCTAGCCAGGCATTGTGGCGGGAACCTAGTCTCAGCTACTTAGGAGGCTGAGGCAGGAGGATCCCTTAAGTGCAAGAGTTTGAGGTTGCTGTGAGCTATGACGCCACATCACTCTAGCCAGAGCAACAGACTGAGACTCTGTCTCAAAAAATAAATAAATAAATTTTGCTCTGAAAAAGGCAGTCAAGATTTATTCTTTAGCAAAGCCCCCCTACACACACACCAGTTGCTATCACAAGACACAGGTAAGGGAGGGAGCGCGAGGTGCTGACTGGCTCATAGTGAACAGAAATTATCAAGTATTACACCAATATTCTTGTGTGTCCCTTTTAGGAGTGTTAAGTTGTAATTTGATCATGAAATAAGTTATTCACAATTTTGGGTGCAATTTAGAGGCTTTGTATCTAAAACTTTCCTATTGATGAATTACGTTTGTAGGTTCTTCAATAATTCCTTTCTTCTGACACATGTTGAATGGAACAGGCTGTAAGAATTTCATGTTAGTTTACGATAACATTGCAGACAGTTGAGTATGCCTTGTTAGACTGAAGCCACCTGGAACCATTATGTCCCACCTGAAGTATCTCCTTGTTAGACTGAAATTCACCTTTCTATAGGAGATTGCCTTTTCCTTAATCTTAATCTGCAGGCAGTGACTGCCTGTAATCAACATTTCTTAGCCTGAAATGAAGGCACACACATTGCATGGTATTTGAAAGAGGAATTAATTTATGATTTACACAACTTTGTCTTGAGTTTCACCTGGCACGCTCTGGATCTTCTGTCCGCTGGCTTGCCACTTATCCCTTGCATATTTTCTCTTAACATTTTTATGCCATTGATAATTCAAATTTTGGTCACTAATCTCAGTGAAATATCTTATCATTTTTGTTGAAAGTGGCTATATCTTTACCTACCTTAAACACACATTCTCCCTAACCCACACACATACATGTGCACACATTTTGCTTTATCAGGGTGAGAATTCAAGAACAGATGAAAAAGAATTCTCTGCCTAACCCAAGATCTTGAAAATATCCCTGTTTTCTTCTGGAGGATTTTATACATTTTGTTTTAGTGCTTGCAATTAAGTCTGTGGGCCATTTTGAGTTAATTTTTGTGTGTAGTGTAAAATTAGAGTTTAAGTGCATTTTTTTTAATATGGATGTTCAGTTGTGCCAGAACCATTTATTGAACAGACTATCTTCCTGTCTAGTCAAAAATCAACTAACTTAAACATAAGGATTTATTTCTGTAAAAAATGATAAAATGAATTTATCAAAATCTAAAACTTTTGCACTTCAAAAGACAACATTAAGGAAAAAGAAAATGTGGTATAGATACACAATTGCAATACTATCAGCCATAAAAAAGAATGCAATCCTCTCCTTTGCAGAAACATGGATGGAACTGGAGGTCATTATGGTAAGTGAAATAAGCCAGGTATAGAAAGACAAATATCCTATGTTCTCAATTATGTGTGAGAGCTAGAAAAGTTGATCTCATGGAGGTAGAAAGAGAATGATGATTACCAGAAACTGGGGGAGAGGGGTAAAGCTAGGTTGGTTAATGAGTACAAACATACAGTTAGACAGAAGGAATAAATTCTAGTATAAGATAGCATAGCAGTGACCGCAGTTAACCATAGTTAATTGTATATTTCAAAATAGCTAGAAGATTTTAATGTGCCCAACACAAAGAACTGATTAATGTTTGAGTTGATGGAATCCTCATTACCCTGCTTTGATCATTACACATTGTAAGCATATATCAAAATATCACATGTAAAAAATATATATATATCACATGTACCCTATAAATATGTATCATTATTATGTATCAATTTAAAAAGACATCATTAACAAAAATAAAAAGGTGAACAACAAACTACGAAAAGACGTTTGCAAAGCACAAATCTAAAAAAACCTTAGTATCTGGAATTTACAAAAATATTGTTTCAACTCAATAATAAGATGACAACCCAATCAAAATATGGACAAAGGATTTCAAATAGACTTATTTAAAAGAATATGCACAAATGGCCAATAATCACATTAAAAGGCATTCAACATCATTAGGGAAATGCAAATTAAAACCATAATGAGATACCATTTTATACCCTCTAGAATGACTATCGTAAAAGACAATAACAACTGTTAACAACTGTATGTTGATATAGAGAAAGTGGAAACTTCATACACTGCTGATAAGAGCGTGCTGGTAAAATGTGGCAGACACTTTGGAATATTGTTTGGCAGTTTCTTAAAAGGTTAAACATAAACCTACCATACAACCCAGCAATTCTACTCCCAAGTATCGATCCAAGAGGTGTGAAAATATATGTCCTCACTCTCATACAAACGTTCATAGCAGTGTTATTCATTGTAGTCAAAAACTGCATAAAATGTAAATATCGACCAACTTGTAAATGTATACACTTAAGTGTAGTATAGCCGTAAATGGAACACCATTCAGCAATGGACATGGAACAAACTATCAACTTGCCCTGTATCATGGGTGAATCTTAAAAATATATGCTAAAAGAAAGAAAACAGACAAAAGAGACCACATACCGTATGATTACATTTGTATGGTATGTGCAGAAAAGGCAAATTTATAGAGACAGGAGGTAAATTAGTGCTTGCCTAGAGCAGAGGGGAGGGAATAGAGAGTAACAGAGAATGGGTGTGATGGTTCCTATTAGAGGGATGAATATGTTCTAAAACTGATTTATGGCAATGTTTGCACAACTTGATGAAGTTACTAAATATCATTGAATTGTACACTTGAAATGGGTAAATTTGATGATATATAAAGTATACCTCAGTTAACCTATAAAAATAGATTTAAAAACCTAAGAAAATTCATAATCCTTGGGGTGGCACTGTTTGTTTCTCTTTTAGTTCACTACAGTGAACTTATTGAATATCTCCTATGTAGTGAACACTGTTTTAGATCAAAAGGAATATGGCACACGACTTGGAGTCAGCATCCTGATATTCCAATACTGCATCTGGCTATAGTGGCTGAGGCTTAGGATAAGCCACTCAATTTTTCTGTGCCTTAGTTTGTAAAAGCAAAAATTAACACACCTGTTTTGCAGCTTTGTGACAACTGACTTACCCTTCTACCATACTTCTACTTGTGTGACTTTGTTCTCCAATATAATTATTTATTAACCACCTGTATTCTCTATATGCTGGGAGCTTTATGTTCATTTTACATATTTATCTTTTCTCTCTTAGTACCTAGAAAATGTCCAGAAATAAGTGTTATTTGAATTAATTTTTTTTTTTGACCTGGAGTCTCACTCTGTTTCCTGGGCTAGAGTAGAGTGACATGATCACAGCTACCTTAACCTCAAACTCCTAGGCTCAAGTGATTCTCCTACTACAGCCTCCCAAATTAATGGGACTACAGGTATGCATCATCAAGCCTGGCTAATTTTTCTATGTTTGATAGAGATGGGGTCTCACTCTTGTTCAGGCTGGTCTTGAACTCTTGAGCTTAAGCAATCCTTCTGCCTAAACTTCCCAAAGTGCTAGGATTACAGATGTGAGACACCACACCTGGCCTGAATTTCATTTGTATTTAAACTTAGAATTAAGGGGCCAGACAAGATGGCTCTCTCCTGTAATCCTAGCACTCTGGGACGCCGAGGCCATTGGATTGCCTGAGCTCAGGAATTAGAGACCAATCTGAGCAAGAGTAAGACTCCTGTCTCTAAAAATAGCCAATGGTTGTAGCGTGCCAATGGTCCCAGCTACTTGGGAGACTGAGGCAAGAGGATTGCTTGAGCCCAAGAGTTTGAAGTTGCTATGAGCTATGATGCCGCAGTACTCTACCAAGTGCAACAAATTTCAAAAATAAATAAAGAAATAAATAAACTTAGAATTAGCATTTGGAGAATTATTAATTTCCTGGTATAGACCATTTTTCCAATTGAAGGTGCTGATGTTATGTTTGTCCACCATTAGGAAGACACATTTTTATCCCCTAGCTTATAGGGAAGGACCAGGATGTACCACCTAGCTCCACCCCTGTAACTAATAGTATAACGTTTAAGAAGACTCTCATTCAAGGCCACTTTATGACTTCCATAGGCTTTAGGTACCTTTGCTTATGTGGGCCTTTCCTCCATAGAAAAATATTTAAAATTATGTTTTGTGACTATGTTTAGTATAAAGATGAATGTATTAATACTAGATAAGCCAGGCATAGTGGCTCACACCTGTTTGAGATCACCCTATGCAAGAGTGAGATCCCGTCTTTGCAAAAATATAGAAAAAAATTTTCCAGGTGTGTCAACATGTACTGTAGTTCCAACTACTTGGGAGGCAGAGGCAAGAGGATTGTACAAGCCCAGGAGTTTGAGGTTGCAGCAAGCTATTATGATGGCACTGTACCCTTGTCTGGGCAATAGAGTGGGACCCTAACAGATGTGGTGGCTCACGCCTGTAATCCTAACCCTCTGGGAGCCTGAGCTGGTGGGTTGCTAGCTAAGGAGTTCTAGACCAAACTGAGCAAGAGTGAGACCCTATCTCTGCTGAAAAGAAAGAAGAAACTAGACAAGTATAAAGGGGGCACCTGTAGTCCCAGCTACTTGTAAAGCTGAGGCAAAAAAGATATCTTGAGCCCAAAAGTTTGAGGTTGCTGTGAGCTATGATGCCAGGGCACTCTATCCAGGGCAATAGAGTGAGATTGTCTCAAAAATAAATAAAATAAAATGATTCTCTGTCTCTAAATAAATAAATAAAATGAGACCCTGTCTCCAAATATATATATATATATATCTCTAAACACTCTCTTTGACAAAAGTTCTTTTTTTTTCCTGATTTTCACATAAACCATTTTCATGAGCCTTTAAAAGTGTCATAGACCATAGACACTGTGCCTTCTGTGCCTGATGGAGAAGTTGGCCCTATCATTGAAGGTATTGTCCACAAAGTGGGATTTTCCTCCTGTGAACCACTGTAGGCTCAAGGTGATGTAAACCTCTTATCATCTTAGCCTTTTGTCTAAAAGAGGTAAGAACAATAACATGTGAGAGGGCTGTTGTCAGGCTCATAAAGCTTTACTAAGAGAGACAGGATAAAGACAGCACAGAGATAGACACAGGAGTAGAACAGAGTAGGGAGTCCAAATGCCCATTCTCATAACGTGTGTGTATTTTGGACTTACCAGGGGTGACTTACCGATCAATGGGACCTGTCAAGGAACAGTGCTCAGGAATTGGACATCTTGTCTATGCAGAAAAAAATGAAACTGTACCCCCATTTTACACTAGTCACAAAAATCAACCCAGCTAGCTGGAAAATCTAAATTTTTTTTTTTTTAAGACAAAGTCTCATTTTGTCACCCTCAATAGAGTGCTGTAGCTTCACAGCTCACAACAACCTCAAACTCTTGGGCTTAAGCCATTCTCTTGCCTCAGCCTTCCAAGTAGCTAGGACTACAGGTAGCCGCCATAATGCCTGGCTATTTTTGTTGTTGTTGCCGTTGTCATTGTTTTCTATCAGGCCTGGGTTTGAACCTGCCTGCCTCAGTGTATGTGGCCAGTGCCCTAACTACTGAGCTATAGGCACTAAGCCTGGAAGATCTAAATATAAGAGACAAAATTATTGAACATTTAGAAAATATTGTAGGATAATATTTTTTTTTAATTTTTTTTTTATTTTCTTTTTTTGAGACAGAATCTTACTCAGTCCCCTGGGTAGCATTGAGTGGCATCATCATAGCTCAACCTCCTGGGCTCACACCAGGCTTTTGTCTCAGCCTCCTGAGTAGCTAGGGCTACAGGTATGCACCATAATGCCCAGCTAATTTTTCTATTTTCAGTAGAGATAGGGTCTCACTTTTACTCAGGGTAGTCTGAAATTCCTGAGCTCAAGCAATTCACCCATCTCAGACTCCCAGATTGCCAGGGTTACAGGCATGAACCACTGCTCCTAGCCTATTATAGATTAACTTCCTTAAAAATAGGGATAAGGACTGGACGCAGTGGCTCACACACTTGTAATCCTAGCACTCTGGGAGGCCAAGGCGGGTGCATTGCTTGAGCTCACAAGTTTGAGACCAGACTGAGAAAAAGCAAGACCCCCCCATCTCTATTAAAAATAGAAAAATTGGCTCGGCGCCTGTGGCGCAATCGGCTAAGGCGCCAGCCACGTACATCTAAGGTGGCGGGTTCGAATCCCCAGCCCGGGCCACCAAACAACAATGATGGCTGCAACCAAAAAATGGCTGGGCGTTGTGGCGGGCGCCTGTGGTCCCAGCTACTTGGGAGGCTGAGGTAGGAGACTCGCTTGAGCCCAGGAGTTGGAGGTTGCTATGAGCTGTGATGCCATGGCACTCTACCCAGGGGAATAGCTTGAGGCTCCGTCTCAAAAAAAAAAAAGAAAAAGAAAAATCGAGGCAAGAGGATCACTTGAGTCCAAGTTGGAGGTTACTGTGAGTTATGACGCCATGGCACTCTACCCAGGGCGACAGCTTGAGACTCTGTCTCAAAAAAAATAGAGCTGGAGACTACTGGTCATAAAGGAAATTACCTATTTTTTTTTTTTGCTAGGTTAAAATTACAATTTCCAATTATTAGAAGGCACCATAAAGAGAGTAAAATAAGAAGCCATAAATTGGGAGATGGTATGAGGGCTTGTATCAAGAACATATAAAGAAGCCTGTGCATTAATAAGAAAAAGACACATGAATAGAAACAATTAGCAAAGACTTCACACAAGTATTTCATAAAAGAGGAAATCCAAGTGTCAAATAAATTCAAGAAAAAGATGATTAACCACTTTGGTAATTGCAGAAATTACATTAAAAATGCAAGATACCATATATATATAAATTGCAGTAATTTGGCACTAGTAAATGTTGGCAAGGATTTAATGCAAGAAGATCTAATATACACTGCTGGTAGGAGTGTTAATTGATGCTAACTCTTTGCAGGTAATTTGCAATACACAGTAAAGTAGAAAATGTGCATATCCTATGATTTAGTGTTCCATTCCCTAAAGAAACATCTATATGTGTTCATGAAGAGTTATGTACAATACAGTTCATAGCAATGTTTTCACAAGTATCTTAAAATGGAGACAACTCAAATGTGCGACAAAAATAGAATGGATAGACTAGGTGCAGTGCCTCACACCTGAAATCCCAGCACTTGGGAGGCTGATGTGGGAGAACAGCTTGAAGTTACAGTGAGCTAAAATCATGCCACTACACTACAGCATGAGCAACAGAGCAAGACCTGGTCCCTTAAAAAATAACAAAACAAAACAAAAAAGTAGGTCAGGCATGGGGGCTCAGCCTATAATCCTTGCACTTTGGGAAGCTGAGGCAGAAGGATTGCTCGAGGCCATCTGTGATGCCATCGTTGCACTTTAGCCCAGGCAGCGGAGGAAAAGCACCACCCACACACACACAAAAAAAGATAGAAAAAAGAAAGCAGATTTTATGAGACTGCATCATTTCAGTCTCCCTAAAAGGTAGCTGTACTTGTCCCCTTCTTTTTTGAGTGCTAAGCTTCCTTCCCTCTCCAGGTGCATCCTTGAAGCCAAGGTAATCAAAAGTTCCTCCTGCAAGTTTTTCCTAACTCAGCTCCTCATGAACACTCAAATGCTTTACCAAAATAGTCTCCTACTTCCAGATGTGGTGGGAACCCTTTGGCAGGCAGATAATCAGAATGTGTAGGCTTTTCTTTACTCTGTAAACTCCTTGACAGCAGGGATTGTACCTTTGTCTTCCCCCACTGTATCCCCAGAGCCTAGAGTGGTATCTGGCAAACTGAAAAGGCTCAGTAAATATTTGGTGAATAAATGGATGGGAGAGAGAAAGAAGAAAATCCCCACCTCTGAGACAGGAGCAGAGGCTGAAGGCCGTGGATGTGCTTCTGAGACTTCTCCTGCAAAAGAGAAAATGCAGCTGTTTAGCAAGTATAAGGAAGAATGGCCCACTTTGTAGAAATGAAGGAACACAATGAAAATGTGTTACATTAGCCAAAATATTTAAGTGACAAAATACAGTGTTGATAAAACTGACACTCTAAGCCAGGCTGGTGAATGGAAACAGTGGTCTGACCTTTTAAGAAAGCATTTTGGGGCTCGGCACCTGTGGCTCAATCGGCTAGGGCGCCGGCCACATACACCTAAGGTGGTGGGTTCGAATCCCCAGCCCGGGCCCACCAAACAACAGTGACGGCTGCAACCAAAAAATGGCCGGGCGTTGTGGCGGGCACCTGTGGTCCCAGCTACTTGGGAGGCAGAGGCAGGAGACTCGCTTGAGCCCGGGAGTTGGAGGTTGCTGTGAGCTATAATGCCATGGCACTCTACCCAGGGGGATATCTTGTGGCTCCGTCTAAAAAAAAAAAAAAAAAAAAAAAAAGAAAGAAAGAAAGAAAGCAGTTTGGCAATAGTAACAAGGACGTTAAAAATATTTATACCCTTTACACTACTAATGTCACTCCAGAAGGCTTAGCCAAGAAAATAACCCCAAAGGAGAGTCAAGACATTACTGTCCCTTTATATTAACTTAAAAGGAGAAATAACCTTAGTATAAAATAATTCAGTAAACCATGGATACACACGTAATGAAGAAGCCATCAAAGCATTCATGAGCCCTGTGAAAAAAAATATATATATACTGTGCATATAGAAAATAATTCTGTTACGTAAGAAAAGGAAAATTAAAACTCTATGGACTTTTAAAAATCACATAAAAGATAATGTGGTTAAAATATAGAAGGGCATGTACTAAAAGAAAAAAACAATAGTCTTTGGGAGGAGTGAGATTTTAGCATGTTTATTTCTATTTCTGAATTTTCTTTTACATTATACTTCTCATAGTTAAACAATTAAAAATTCTAAGAATTAGTCTAAATGTATAGGTCAATAGAAAATGTCTACTTTTTACTGATATGTCTTCAGCATTCTTTGCATGTGTAGAACTAGGGGCCAATATTAATGCAGGATATCTAACAAGAACTCAGGACCAGACAGAACCCACCCAGGGTGGTCTAGAGCCATCACTACATTCTAGCCCAGGCAAGGGCTAGATAACGTAGATAAGTCCAAGATACAGTTAGAAGGTAAAAAAGACAGTTTGAACTCTCTCTGCTACTGAATGATTACATCAGGCAATTACTGGGTACCAGGAGATGAGGATACATGAAATAATTAAAGTATTTTTGTTTATGATTTTTTGTATGTGATACTTCCTGCAGAATCTCCAGGATGAAGTCCAGGCTCCCTCTTGCATGTCTCACGGTAGAAAATGGTTTCTCTCCTTCCACCTTTCTCATTTCTTCTGTTGGAAACCATGCAATCCTTGTTGATTTTTTTTCATTTTGTATTATAAAATGCGCCTTACCATTTAGCCTTTCCTCAGTGTCAGAGATGATGGTCTTCACCTCTTTCTTGAATTTCTGTTCCTCATAGTGCTCATAGCTAAGTGGTGAGATTTCTCCTGTAACAGAGGTGTGTCTGCATTTTTTCTTCAGTCTCCTTATCTAATGTGTAAAGGATGTTGCTGTTCATAAGTGCAACTTCCATTCAGCCAGAAGATTAATTTTTTCCACCATTTGTAGGACCTCCTTGTAAATCTGTAACATCCATAGTACTGATCAGCTCTGTCCACTCTTCCCATAAACTTTGTATGTTCTAAAATTACTGTCAGTTTTTCAAATTGAACAGCCTGTTTCTTCCTCTAACCAGTGATCAACTGTGTTTGAGGTCTAAGCATGTACTGAGCATTGTCACTACTTCTTGTTGTTGAATGAGAGGCTCATCGGTCAACAAATGCAACCACAAAAACATGCAGATGTCTTCTGACATCAGAGTGAAACAGGAAAATCTTTATGTTGGACGGGGTCTGACATAGGATCTGAAAGGGTTAAGAAGTCTTTCAAGATCCTGGAACGTACCCATGTCAGCGCACCTGGTGGGGTGTTCGGTATTGAGAGTGAGAGGTGCCAAAGGGGAAGAACATGCAGAAACACAGATCAAAAGGAGACAGGTGCTACAGCTGTGGAGATCTAGATCATCATGCTAAGGAATTCAGGCTGTCCCCCAGCCCAAGAAGTGCCACTTATATCAGAGCCTAATGGTAGCCACATGTCTGCTGCAGGCTCAGCAGACCTCCAGTGTGCAGGGAGAGTGAGTGTACTTCCAGGAGAAGAAGAGACCCACAGCCCTGCCCTGCTCCCAGAGGCCCAGAATGGAACTACAGCAGGTGGAGGCTATTCTTTTGCTTGATGAAGTTTCAGTGAACAAGCAGAGTGGAGAGAGTGGGGATAGAGCCGATTGGGGTACCTAGCACTGCTGTGTATCTCAGGCTGGGTTTCACGGCATCCCTCCATCTTCCCTCTTGGTGGTGGAGAGGGTGAGGCAAAGAAAACCTACCTATGCTCTATCCAAATGCCAGGGAGGACTTTGGAGGAAATTACCCTAGAATCTGAATGCTTTTTCTGAGACTCTCCACAGAATCTCTAGCTTTTAAAGGTGGCCTGGATAGGGAAGCGCTTTCCTTTTAAAGAAGGCTATGTAATAATATAACTCCCATGCCAGAGTGAAATGATTAAGTTCAAGACCAGACTGATGGATCCTACCTACCAGCCACTACATCCTGTGGGAGGGAATCTGTCAGGAATCAAGCAGGGTTTTTCCACATCTTGTATTCTCATACCCATTCTTGAGAGAGGGTGCTAGGAGCTGTCCCAAGTAATGGGTAGTGGTGAGAGGCAAAAAGGATGGTTGGGGGAAAGCTGCAGACTGACTGCCCCTAAGCGCACCCCCCCTCATTCTGGGTCAGTGTGGTTTTATTTATTTGCTCCCTTGGATAACTGCACCTTCTGGGCCTCACTTTCTCCAGGATGTCAGCTGCACTAGCTGTGTGTGAATGGCATATCTCAGGCATTTTAACTTTTTTTTTTCTTAATATAAATATTCCAATTTTTCATTTTTGTATATTTTAATCTAAGGCCTTTGTTCCTGCAGTGTGTTTGCAGGTACATGAGCAACCTCAGGGATTGGCTCGGCAGCACCTCCAGGTCTGCACAAGCAGGAAGATGTTTCATTATTTTACTACCATGAAGAGCAATTATTTGGAGCATGTAGCCTATTCAACTACCTCACGTTTGTCAACTGAAGCTGTCTTTTCTGTCATAGTATCCACTTGAAACCCCTTCCGCCTTGAAAATATTTCATGGGAGACTAGGTTCCAACTGGGTTGCCGCATGACTTGATCACCTTTACTGAAAGATTAGAAATTAGGCTCAGGGCCAGTAGCACAGTGGTTACAGCACCTGCCATATGCACTGAGGCAGCAGGTTTGAACCCAGGAGAGGCCAGCTAAACAACAATGACAACTGCAACAAAATAATAGCCAGACATTGTGGCAGGAGCCTGTAGTGCCAGCTACTTGGTAGGCTGAGGCAAGAGAATCACTTAAGCCCAAGAGTTGGAGGTTGCTGTGAGCTGTGAAGCTACAGCACTCTACTGAGAGTGACATAATGAGACTCTGTCTCAAAAAAAAAAATTAGAAATTAATCAGCAGAAAAGGTGGTGCAGAGAGGTTAGGAGAGGCTGGGCCAGGTGAAAGGCCCAGAAAGCAAGCGAAGGCCAGGCATGTGGGTTGTCTAACCCTGGGACACAGGACATGCTTCACACACCTAATCCATCCTTTACTGGGCTAGGTGAGCCCTGCCATGCACAACAAGTTTTATGTGTGTTTTTGTAAAAAGTGTGTGTTGGTAAGAATAAGTTTTAAGACCAGTACGCCTGTACCTATCCTGTGCTGTTGAGGTATGGATATCTTTTTTTTTTAACTTCTTTTTAAATTTTTTTTATTTTCTTATTAAATCATAGCTGTGTACATTAATGCAATCATGGGGTACAATGTGCTAGTTTTACACACAATCTGAAATGCTTTCGTCAAACTGGTCAACATAGCCTTCATGGCATTTTCTTAGTTATTGTGTTAAGACATTTATATTCCACACTTTGTAAATTTCACATGCATGGATATCTTATATGAAGCGAGGACTAAAAATCCTTACCCTTTCAAAGTTCTTATGTTCCAAGGAAATCCATAAGTGAGGGCCTTTGTGGTGCCTGGAGCCAGTGTCCCGCCCTGCTGTAGTAGTGGTTAACAGTGTCATGGTAGCTAAAAAAGGGGTTTCTGTTCACATGCTGTGAGATCACAGCAAACCTACCTCGCTGTGCTGAAACCAGACAAATGCAATAGAACACCCTGGGTGGGGTCTGTCTGGTTCTGAGTTCTTGTGTCCCCTAAATGCTGCCTCCCTCTGTTGTATTTGTCTGGATTTTGTAGGACTTCACTGAGTTGGAGTGAAGTTGTTTGTGTAAATGTAGTATGCTGGTTTTTAGGTTCTTTTGGGGTTTTATTGTTTACAGGTTTCTTTTTGTATCAATAGAAAAATGGCCAAATCCATCTTTGACAGAAAGTTCTGCACCAGGCAAAAGGGTCTGAAACATTAGTTTGGGGAGGCCCTCTTCTTAAGCAGCAGTCATTCTTTTGTGTTCCCCTTCCTGTTTTCCTGCTTTCAACCAGATCTTCTGTCCTAAAATTTTGTCTCCTGTCCTACCCTCGTTCTTATCTTCCCTAAAGAAATCCTAAAATAAAATAAAAAATAAAAGAAAAAAAGAAATCCTACACACCTTCACACATATGCATTTAATTCTTGGGGTATCTCCACAGCTCTTAAACGATTTATGCAAAAATCCTGCAAGCTAGGACACTCCATCACTTGTTCCCAGCCCTCTAAGTCAAGACCCTTTCTTGATGGTGATTCATGCTAAACACTTGAAACACTATTGTATTCTGGATAGATCAAACCTACTTAATTCTAAAGTAGATAAAAGCAATTAGGGGACTTCCCTGTAGAAAGTGGGGGCAGGGCGAGACATGACGGCTCATGCCTATAATCCTAGCACTCTTGAGTTTAAGACCATCCTGAGCAAAGTGAGACTCCATCTATAGTAAAAATTGAAAAATTATCTAGGCATCATGGTGGGCACCTGTAGTCCCAGCTACTTGGGAGGCTGAAGCAGGAAGATTGCCTGAACCCAGGAGTTTGAGGTTGCTATGAACTAGGCTGAGGCTGTCACACTGTAACCTGGACAATAGACTCTGTCTCAAAAAAAAAAAAAAAAAAAAAAAAAAAGTGTGGGCAGCAGACCAAGAAAGGGATTACAGATATACAACCAAGTCACTCAGGAACTTTTATACAGGTACAAGAAACTTCACGTCAATGTGGCCACCAGATTGTTTAATAGGAGACAGATGAGTGTAACTCCATGTTTACTGCTAGAAACCAAAGCTTTGTGTGAAATCTTGAATTTATTGAGAGGTAAGGAAGGTAGGAAAGCGTCTACTTGTCTCTTCTTTTCCTGATCCCTTGCCCTCATTCCTGAACTGCAGGAGGCTGAGCCCCCTTGGGCTTTGGTGACTCCATCCTGGGATGTGTTTATTTGATGGTTGATTTTGCTGCACTAGGTTCTTTCTTTCCCATTGTCTAATCATTTTGTAGCATACGTGCTGACTCTTTTTCCTCCCTTCTACTTTCCCTGGGAAAATGTAATGAATAAATATTGCATTTATTGGGACTGGAAAAAAAAAGAAACTAAAGAAACTAGAAGAAAAGGTGGGCATATGATGGGAGATTGTTTTGTGGGTGCAATGTGCATGGTTTCAGTAATGCAAGCACTGAAGATCCTTGCTTACCACAGTGCATTTTATCAATGTAGAAAAATTGTTCTTGTACTCAATGAATATATACAAATAAAAAGTAAATGGGGCTCGGCGCCTGTGGCTCAATCAGCTAAGGCACCAGCCACATACACCTAAGGTGGCGGGTTCGCATCCCCAGCCCGGGCCCGCCAAGCAACAATGATGGCTACAACCAAAAAATGGCCGGGCATTGTGGCAGGCGCCTGTGGTCCCAGCTACTTGGGAGGCAGAGGCAGGAGACTCGCTTGAGCCCAGGAGTTGGAGGTTGCTATGAGCTGGATGTCATGGCACTCTA
>CAUYQV010052303.1:0-10609 GCA_963574575.1 Galagoides demidoff
TCAACATCTCCCCCCAGAGTGGTACATTTGTCATGATTGATGAACCAATACTGACACATTATTATCACGCAGAGACCATAGTTTACACTAGGGATTATTCTTTGTATCATTCATTCTAGAGATTTGGATGAATGTATAATACCATGTATCCATAATAGTTTCTCTGATCTAAAAAATCTTCTGTGCTTTTCCTATTTATTTCTCTCCCCTCAAATCATGGCAACCACTGATCTTTTTTCTGTATCCATACGGTATGTAGCCTTTTCAGAGGGGTCCTTTCACCTTGGTGGTACGCTTTTAAGCTTCTTCTCTGTTTTTTTGTGGCTTGGTAGCTTATTTCTTTTTAGCACTGAATAATATTCTGTTGTCCTGGCAAACCAGTTTATTCATTCACCTGCCGAAGGACATCGTGGTTGCTTCCAAGTTTGGACAATTACAAATGAAGCTGGCACAAGTATCCATATGCAGCCTTTTCTGTGGACATAAGTTTTCAAGTCCTCTGGGTGACTACAGTAACAAGTTTAATTACTGGATTGTATGGTAAGACTGTGTTTTTGCCAACTTGTCTTCCAAAGCAACTGTATGATTTCACGTTCTCCTTTTAGGCTTTTTGTTTGCTGTCTGTTTCTATTAAAGATTGAAGCTTTGGGGCGGTGCCTGTGGCTCACGGAGTAGGGTGCTGGCCCCGTATACTGGAGGTGGTGGGTTCAAACCCGGCCCTGGCCAAAAATGGCAATTGAAAACAAAAAAGATTGAAGCTTTGTGTGTAAGTAGGACTTATGAACAGTTGGATTTCACTATGGCATAATCAAGTGATAAGGCAACCTTTGTTATCTCTTCCCATTAAGTCAGTATCACAAGTCTTCTCTGGGGACATAAATTTTCTTTCTGTACAAGTCGACCCTTCAATCTTTTGTCTGGGTAGTGGTCCTCAGGAATTGAACTAGGGACTGGGCTGGAGTTCTTCCGTTAGGTAAATAGAATATTTACCTGACCTTCCCTATGGAGTGTTCCTGAATGAGGACCTTTTCTGGTTTTCTTCAGGAACTCCACCTCACTCTACCTCCTTTTTTTCTTTTGAGATAGAGTCTCACTCAGTTGTCCTGGGGTAGAGTGCCATGGCATCATAGCTCACAGCAACCTCAAACTCTTAGTTTGAAGTGATCCTCTGGTCTTAGCCTCCCGATCTACCTCCTGTTTTCTTTGGAGGTTATTCATGTTGGTAGTAGTAGTGAGTCAAGGTGGGGTTGGGGAGAGGGTAACCACTGATACTGTGGGGTGGAGCTGGGAAAGTAGAGGAGGGGGCAAGTCCTTATCAGTCTCTGTGGGCTCTACTTTAGAACATATCCAGAATCCTGCTTCTCTCCCCTCACTGCTAACTGACCTTCTAGCCTGGTCATTACAATAGCCGCCTAACAGGTCTCTTTCCTTCAACCTTGTATTAATTGGATAGCTAAGTTTTATTACAACAGACCGTGAAACTTCTGGACTTAAAATTTATTTCTTGCTGTCACAAATTCTACTGTAGAGCAGTAAAGGCTCTCCTCCACTGATGACATGGGGACCCAGGCTCTCTACGTCTTGTGACAGCACCTTAGCACATGGTTTCTTTTTTTTTTTTGAGACGGAGCCTCAAGCTGTCCCCTGGGTAGAGTGCCATGGCATCACAGCTCATAGCAACCTCCAACTCCTGGGCTCAAGTGAGTCTCCTGCCTCCGCCTCCCAAGTAGCTGGGACCACAGGCGCCCGCCACAACACCTGGCCATTTTTTGGTTGCAGCCATCATTGTTGTCTGGCGGGCCCGGGTTGGGGATTCGAACCCGCCACCTTAGGTGTATGTGGCTGGCGCCTTAGCCCATTGAGCCACAGGCGCCGAGCCTAAACTTTTCTCTAATTACTTTTAATCAATATACTCAGAGACATAGAACTGAAAAATGTCACTGATGCTTCCATTGTGTTCCATTTCTTCCTCCCTCTGTGACAATTTCCTTCATATCCCATTCCCTTGCCACCTTCTAGACTAATTTTATACTGAGTAAGGTCTGCCATGAATCTCCTTAATTCCATGTGGCTCCAATTCTTTGGATTCTTGATAACTTCATTATTGCTAATCTTCTCTAAAAGCTTAGGCATAGTCTAGATCACAGTCATGAGAATAAACAAAAAAAACGGAAAAATTAAATGTAAGGCCACATTGTAGAATTCAATTTTCAAAAATTCAAAAAATTTTGAAGATTATAATTAAACTATTTTCGAAAGAAGTTCAAAGCACAGTAAATATATTCTTTTCTTTACTCTCTCCCTTTTTTTTTTTTTTGGACCATGACTTAGGTGTGCTGTGGGAGTTTAACTATAGGTTCAAGTGAGCTGTGAGATAAAAAAGGTTGAAAAACACTGTTGTAGATGCATGAACTTGATCCCTGAAGGACAGGCTTATAGGCCTCGAAGTATACACAAGAGTCGAGTATTCATGAGTCTTGCAATGCAATGTTTAACCATTGTGCTTCATCAGGAATTAAACTTAAGCAAGTATTTTTCTCTTGCAACACCCTAGAGTCTAGAATAAAACATCCTCTCCTCGTTTTATCAAAATTCAAATTCAAACCAATTCTACAGGCAGTCTTGCATGATTTCCCTGTGCCATGCTGTCCTGGGAAAAGCAGACCTCAAGCAACAAGACCCAGTCACCAGACTTCTGGGTCTCAGATAAATGGTGCTGATTGAAACAGGCTGTCTTGAGCCTGGTGAGAGCTACCAGCAGGGACCTGTGGGTTGGGGTCACTGTGTGTGGTCGGGGAGGCTGGGCAGGTTGTACAGTACACAAAGACTCCACAGCCCAGGAGCCACCACCTACATCTCAGACCTTGTTGATTTGTATATTTCCCCCAGCAATGTTCCAGCAGATAGCACCAGAGTGTCCTGCTTTAATAAAATCGATGTAGTCCAATAATTTGCAGATGACAGAAACAAAGTGTCTTGAGGAAGGCTGACTTTTAAAAATTCACAAATAGTACCACACAGACAAGGGGAAGGCCTGCATAGGGTGTGAAGGGAGTAGAGAATTAGCCTGTTTATCTTAGTTTAGAAGCTGGGAAAAGCCTCCTGAGGACGAGGCTTTACCTGAGACCAGAAGAATCAGCGGTAGTTTAAAATTTTCTTCTAAACTCCACAGAATATCCAATTTATCTCCTTTTATTGGATTTCTGGTATAAGAAATAGTTTCCCAGAAAACATATTCTCAAATCACGATCTGATCTGAAAATTGGCCTCTCTTTAGTTAATTAACAAGCGAACAAAACGTGCTGCGAAGCTGAGCAAGAAGAGGGAAAATCGCACACACATCTAGACAGCAATGCTTTTCCTCTGACAAACGCCTAGGTCTGGTTTTTAAAATGTGCTTGGTAGATTATTTGGAAATCCTGGTATTTTCTAACATGTTACAGTAGGGAATATGAGGAGTGGAGGGGAACTGCTGCTCGCTCCATGGCTGAACAGTAAGCTGTGCGGATCCTTCTTTTCTGCTCCCTAGAAATTAACCATCACACAGATAGGAATGGTAAAAAACATGTCCTGAGTTGGTTCATCTATTTTAGAGAATTTAACCATCAGCCACCCTTAGGGGTATGGAAGTATACTCTGTTGTAAAGAACAATGTATTTTGTTTCTAATAATAATTTATTAGTCACAGGGAAATAACTGGCATTGTCACTACATCAAATACTATACTATGTATCCAACACTGTTCTGAGGTGCTTGTGTTTACTCAATTCTTCCCCACAGTAACCTTTCGGGTAGAAACTATTTTTGTTTCCATTCTACAGATCTGAGGTATAAACTGGTTTTAACAACTAGGGTGAGGTCACAGACCTTGCCAGGGCAGGGCTGAGATTTGAACCTTGGCAATGTGTCCCTAGAGTTTGTGATCTGACCATTCTTTGGCCCTGGTTTATTGGAGGGAGTATCCAGTCTAGGCTCTAGATGAAATTGAAAGCCATGGATTAAGCTTTCTTAATTAATGGAAATACAAGCCAACATTTACAATTAACCCCACACTGCTAGAATAAATAGAATTATATTCAGAGTGGGCTTTTGGACCTATTATTCATTGAGAAAGACCTTAAGTAAGAAAAGTAAAGTAAAATTAAAAGATGATACAGGGATACAAAGGCTGGTACTCTGTCTCAAAAAGCTGGACCAAGGCCTGGCCATTCAGATTCGCCTATGCAAGAAGGTTATTTCCCAGGGTACAATCTCCACTTCTGGGTATAGGCTGAGTCTCCAGCATTATGTGACTGCTTGTGAGCACTGTCTTAAGAATCCGTAAAGGGTTTTTTGCAAAGCTGTTGTCCCCTGAAATGCTTCATATACAAGCATCTGTATATTAGAGATTGGGTTTGGGAGACCCAGCCTTACATCTGTCTCTGAGAGATTCACAGTGACCATAGGCCTGTTCCAGACACCCAAGAAGCCCCTCACTAATGAAAACTGTGCAATCTTTTAAATCCCAAAGTGCGGATATCTGTTTGATTTTGAAATGCTTTGTTTCTTAGAATACTTGTGAATCTACCTGTAGAACTAACATTTGGGAAATGCTCCCGAAAGCTGAGCATGTCAGTGAGGAACAGGACACACAGAGAGGGAAAGAATGAACAGGAAGGAGGATGCTTAATACATACACATCTATACACACAAGTTAAGAAAGGAAAAAATGTATCAAAATTGTAATAATATATACTGATGTTCGGTATCTTGTATCTCTTATAATTGCAGAAGTCAGAAGTTAAACATGACCTGAGTATTACAATTTTAATATAGTTTTTTTTCCTTTCTCAAAATGTGTATACTTCTTTTGGCATCCTCAGCATATCAGAAATTTTGATTATATATGACAAAACTGCAGGCCTGACTTATTAGCAATCACAAGTATAGTGAGCCTAGGACAGATGTTTACCCATACAATGTTTCCTAACTTCTGGAAAGGGAAAAAGGAGCACAGTGTGTTGTTATGAACCAGACAGTCCAAGATGAGGGAAGATGATGAAAGCCTATAGGGATTTAATACACTTGGACTTTAAGGGCTAAAACTATCATAATGTTCTGGATTTTCTTTTCTTTTTTTTTTTTTTTTTTTAGAGACAGAGTTTCACTTATAGCCCTCTGTAGAGTGCTGTGGCGGCATAGCTCACAGCAACCTTCAACTCCTGGGCTTAGGTGATTCTCTTGCCTTAGCCTCCCGAGTAGCTGGGACTACAAGTGCCCACCACAACACCCAGCCATTTTTTTGTTGCAGTTTGGCCAGGGCCGGGTTTGAACCCACCATCCTTGGTATATGGGGCCAGCACCCTGCTCACTGAGCCACAGGTGCTGTCCAATGTTCTGGATTTTATGTATCTTTTTTTTCTTTGAGACAGAGTCTCATTGTATTGCCCTTCATAGAGTGCTGTGGCATCACAGCTCACAGCAACCTCAAACTCTTGGGCTTAAGTGATTCTCTTGCCTCAGCTTCCCAAGTAGCTGGGACTATAGGCGCCTGCCACAATTCCTGGCTATTTTTGTTGTTGTTGTAGTTGTCCTTGTTGTTTGGCAGGCCCAGGCTGGGTTTGAACCTGTAAGCCCTGGTGTATGTGGCTGGCACTCTAGCCGCTGAGCTATATAGGTGCTGATCCAAGTATCTTTTTTTTTGAAAAGCAACAAAAAAACCAGAAGAAAAATTAGAAGCATTGCAATAGACAGTATCTTTTTTTTCTTTTTAACTCAATGGGAGGTTTGATTTCTTTCTTAAAACTCCTAAGCAATAATAGGGAAAAAAAGTTCTAGCAGAGAAATATATGAATTTTCTGCCTTATCTAGAGACACAGACAGAGATATATAGTTTTGAAAACATCTTCCCTTTCACTTCACGTTCTCTAGAGTTTTTAGAATCTTTATATAGAATCTCAGGGTAACAGGGAGTTGTTGTAGGGAAAATCCTCCATCGCCAGCAGTCCTGTACCCACCCACCATGCTTTATGAGAATCTAAATTCACCTCGGGGGTGCTGTGGGAATGCTATTTATGAGCATATATTACTGTTTGCAAAGATTGTAAAGTAGGAAATGATTTGTGTTTGAGGCTATAAGTTCATTTCTTTGAATCATTTCAGATGGGCAGAGAGGGAGTTGAAATATTAATCGGAGCTAACAGCACACAAAGAAAACTGGTCTGCAGCATGAAGAAAAGCCCATTTGTCAAAGCAGTGGGCTCCAAGTTGAAGGTGGGGACAATGGGGGACCTGGAGAGAGCAGGACGCTCAGAGTGAAAGGCTGAGACTTCACCGCCTGCAGCTAGTCGTGCCCAGAGCAGCAGCTCCACTGATCGCCTGCGAGGGGTGCCCTGCTGGGCCTGAAGCTCTGGAAACTTCCCAGTTCTTACCACCGGTCCCATGAGGCCTGGCTACATTTCATTGCTGTGAAATCTCTAATTCTTACAAGAATATTCATACAGATGTTCCCCCACATCTGAGTGAGCTCCCTTTCTCTTATACCCTCCCCCTAAAAGGTTTTCCAAGACTGGGAGTCACAAGATAAATGGGGAATTTCGATACCGTGTGGGGTGCTCACATACCACCCCCCTCCTGCTCCCCCCCCATCTATCTGCTATGCACTTTTTTCTTTGGAAACTAAGCACAAAGCAGAATTAGAAATAAAACTAAAGATCAGCACTACATATACAGCCAATGTAAAGAAAAGTCTTTTACATAAGATATTTTAAAGTATTAAGAAGGGAAACTACTTTCAAAATAAAATTCTCTTTGAATATACATTGTTTGAACTATGCTTTCTTTAGGAATATCATTTTTTTTGAAAAATATTAAAATTAGGATATGTAAACCCATGATATGCTTGATCTAGTTGTTAACAGATAATGACTGTTATCAACTTGTTTCTATTTCAATGAAGGTTCTAAATTCATAGAAATTTAGAAACATGCTGTTTCCATAGCAGCAGATGAAGAATGAAACCAAAAAGATTTTATTGATTTTACCAGGGCTTAGAGAATTTGTTCTCCTTTGCAGCTGTGAGTTTTTCTTTTCTTTTCTTTTTTGTTATTAGTCTTCAGCACAACTAATTTTCTCTATTCCAAATGTATTTAATAAATCATATATATTTAGAATGTAGGTAATTGTTACAATACTATACAATTAGACATTCTTATAGTAAAGTAGAATAACCAACATTTAATTCTTAATGTCAAAGAGATGCTAAACTAAGGAATAAAATTAGACATTAGGATATTACATGTAGAGTCTTGTAGGTATCAAACACAGTAAAGCAGATTGTTTTGGGAGCAGGGAGTCATGTGGGTGTCTCTTACTAATATCTGTTTTGAGTGTTTCTTTGTACTTGAAATATGTAAATTCCTGAAAAAGTGGCCATTTCATAAAACCCCACTTCCCTAATGCTGTTTATAGTAACTAAACATACTTCCTTGTAAGAGGTATAAACAAATGAACAAACATAAACAAACTGTAGAGTCTTGTAGGCATCAAGACTGTACATGTGATATCAGTTTAATATATGAATAAACATTGTATTACAAATGCTCTTAGATAATTCATTAATGATTCAAAACACAGTATAAAATTCTCTGTTACTGTTGATTTTTTGAGAATCAGACAACTGAGAATCAGGCTTTTAAATATAAGCATTATACTTACAAAATGCAAGTTTCTTCATGGTTAGAGGGGCACCAGGGCCGTGAATAACTGAAATAGCAGCATAAATGTTTCCATGCTAACATGCTAAGAAAACAGGGGATAGGCTTTCTTCTTTTGTGTATTTTTAGTTTTCAGCTGTATGTGTTTTTCTAGTTATTCTGATCTCTTAACATGCCTGTTTGTCCAGGTACAGAAAAATGGCTCACCTGTAACAGACATACATCCTAACGGGGCGATGAGAGTAATGGGAGCAAATCCATAGGCTGCAAAGTTCCCTGTCTCTCCCACGGCCATCAGTACGACCCCACCCCACCATAGCACGCTCTTGAAGTATGGCCTTGGGTGTTCTTGCTGTGCCAGCTGAAGATGAGAATATTTCTGGAAGTAAATCAGAAAATAAATAAGAAAATTGTTCCACTCAATGCAAACTCATCTCGACATTTTTTGGTCCTATAAATTTGCATCATGGCTTTCAAATTCATTCTAAATTAATGGAGATTATTACAGAACAATTAGTGTGGTCTCCTGTTTGTTCCAAACATATTATGTATAACAGTAGAAGTATAAACTCACATTTATATAGCATTAGTTGAAAGAAAATTTTCACATATGTATATTGCTTAATTCCTATAACAACTAGATAAAATAAGTGTCATTATGACTATTTAAAGATGAGGTGGGTGTTTTCTGGTTTACTACACCAAAACACTTACCTTTGAATATTAAAAAACTACATATGGGGTGGTGCCTGTGGCTCAAAGGAGTAGTGTGCCGGCCCCATATGCCAGAGGTGGCAGGTTTAAACCCAGCCCCTGCCAAAAACTGCAAAAAACAAAACAAAAAAAACCCCAAACAAACTACAGATGCCAAAATAAAGATTAGTGAAATAAAGACAATAAATTACTGAAGAGAAACTTTTTGAAAGGGATTCAGATTTACAGATTGAAATACCCTTGTAAACACAGCAAAGCAGAGTGCTTTGGGAGCAGGGCTGACTCTTACTTATATCTGCTTTGAGTGTTTCTTCGTACTTGAAATATGTAAATTCCTGAAAAACTGGCCATTTCATAAAGCCCCATTTCCCTAATGCTTTTTCTGGTAACTAAACATACTTCCTTATAAAAAGTATAAACAAATGAACAAACAAAAAGAAGTATAAACAATTCCAGATTACTTAAAATTTTTTTTGAAAAAAGTACTAGAGGAAAACAGGAAACATAAAAAAAAAAAATCTTGGCATAAGGAATACCTTCCTAAGCATGGTACAAATTCATAAGCCAGAAAAGCTAAGACTGACAGATTTTACCGTAATTTAAAAAACTGTACAGAGAAAATACTACAAACAAAAGTAAAGCATAAAAAATAGAGCAGAGTCAGAGAAAACATTTGCAATCTATATAATGACAAAGGGTTACCATTCATATAAAAAGAATTCCTGTAAGTAAATAAGAAAAAGACAGACTTCCAAAGCTATAAGGATCTGAAATAGTTACGCAGACAAGTAAAATTATAGGAAAAAGTTCTCAACCTTATGAATAACCAAAGAAATGCAAACGATTTAAATAATGAAATACTATTCTCATCTATCAGATGCCTTTCCCTCCCCTCACCAGATAGTTAATGATATATGGCATTGAGAACGTGGGGAATGGTCACGGTCCAACACTGCCAGCGTGAATATAACATGGTACAGTCATGTCGACTTCAATTTGGCTGCCACTGGCAAAATTTAAAAGGAATACACTCTTTGACCTACAGCATGCTCATCTAAGTATGAAAGGTATATAAATCTTCGTATGAATACATATAGATATTTATTTCATTATTTGTATTAGCAAAAATAAAAAAGCCATATCTCCTGCAATAAGGGACAAATATATTCCAACACTGTTCATGGTCCAAAAAAAAAAAGGGATGGTTTTATACTTTTTGGAACATCCCCAAATATCTGTATGCTGTTTATACACGGAAATCAAATTATAGGAAAATGCTTAATTAACAGTGGTTACTTCTGAGAAATATGGGGAATTTCACTTTTTCCTTCTATATTCTCTGAATTCCTTTTTAAAAATACAATGGTTTATTTTTGTCTTCCTTTCAAGTAATAAATACACTTATTTTTGAAAATTTATTTTATTTTTTTGTGGGGGTCTTCTGGTAAGGAATGGAAAATGTGCCAGACAAATTTTAAAAGAACTGCAACATTATTTCTTAGTGATTACTGAAAATTGCACTAAGTAATTTTCTAGTAAGGATTTGTATGAAATAATAGTGTAGTTACCCCTTATCTACAGTTTCACTTTCTGCCGTTTCAGTTAGTCAAAGGTGGAAAATATTAAATGGAAAATTCCAGAAATAAACAATTCATAAATTTTAAGTCACACACCATTCTGAACAGTGTGATGAAATCTCATGCCACCCTGCTCTGTCCTGCCCAGGGTGTGATCCCCATTTTGTTCAGCATACCCACACTGTAGCCACCAGCCCCTTTGTCACTTGGTAACCATCTTGGTGATTAGATTGGTGCTTGTGTTCATAAAACCTTTATTTTACTTAACTGTTGTATTTTATTATGAGTTTCTGTTTTTAATCTCTTACTGTGCCTAAATTGTAAATTAAACTTTATCACAGGTACATATATTTTCGAAAACACATAGCATACACTGTAGAGGATCTGGCACTGTCATGGTCTCACGCAACCACTGGGGGTCTTGGGACATCCCCCAAAGATAAGAGGGGACTACCACATATTCTGGGAGGTACTGTGATGTCTGGGTTTATTTTGATTCAATAGTATTAGAGATTACGTTGGTGATTCTGTTTAGAACTGATTCATGGATTTAAAATTTTTGATTTAATTCTTGATCTGGTTTAAAAGTAATATATCATTCAGTTTGTAGTTTAGCAAATCAGC
>CAUYQV010052308.1:0-33868 GCA_963574575.1 Galagoides demidoff
ACTATGTAACCAAAATATATGATCTCCTTTTAACAATTTGAAATTAAAAAAAGAAAAAATGGGCTCGGCACCTGTGGCTCAAGCGGCTAAGGCGCCAGCCACATACACCTAAGGTGGCGGGTTCGAATCCCCAGCCCAGGCTGCCAAAACAACAATGATGGCTGCAACCAAAAAATGGCCGGGCATTGTGGCGGGCGCCTGTGGTCCCAGCTACTTGGGAGGCAGAGGAGGCAGAGGCAGGAGACTTGCTTGAGCCCAGGAGTTGGAGGTTGCTATGAGCTGTGATGCCATGGCACTCTACCCAGGGGGATAGCTTGAGGCTCCATCTCAGAAAAAAAAAAAAAAAAAGAACTACAGCAGATTTCTCTTTGGAAACAGCGAAAATAGGAAGACAGTGTAACAACACCTTTAAAATACTGAAAGAAAAACAAGACTGTAAACCTAGAGTTTTATACCCAGTAAAAATACATCCCCACACAAGGGCAAGATAAAGACATTGCAGTCTTATCAACAGCTGGAAGACTTCATCAGCAGTTGACATTCAATTCAAGAACTGATAAAGTCCTTCAGGCAGAAAGAAAATGATACCAGATGGAAAGCTGTATCTATACAAAGGAAGGAAGAGTACTTGGAATGGTAATAATATGGGCAAATATATAATTTTTTATTATTTAAAAAAAAGATAAAGAAGCTACTATGAAGTATAGTCAGAATTTTATTTACTCCCAAGTTGATTCACTCATTTACTTTACTTGCCTGACTCTTCCAGATGTTTTTTAACCTTTACTTTGAAGTAAAACATACAGAATATACATAAAGGTGCACATATTTGTATAACTGGATTAATTTTCTCAACTGAATATACCTGTATAACCACCACTCAGATGGAAAGCAAAATATTAGCAGCACACATAAAACCATTTGGGGGGGGCCACCTTCTAGTCATGACTTTACTTCTTACCCCCAAGGATAACCAGCTGATTTCCAATAGCAGGCTTTGCCTTACTTTTGTATTTTGTGAAAATCACGTAGTATGGAACACACTATTTTTGGTCTGGCTTCATTCCCTTAACATTATGTTTGTAAAATTCATCCATGTTTTTGCATGTAGTTACAGAATGTCCATTCTTATTACTGAATGGTATTCTGTTATGTGAATATACCATAATTTATTGAATCATTCTATGGTTAATAGGCATTTGAGAAATTTCCAGTCTGGGGCTGGAATAATGATGCTCTAAAAATGTTTAATTGGTGTAGGTATGTTGGCATTTCTGTTGCGACAACCAGGAACTAAGTATCTGTCTAGCAGTGAAATTGTTAGGTCACAGAGTACATTAATAAGCAGTTTGGTGGTTGCTACCACCAAAGTACCAGTTATATTCTTGCAACCTATTTATGCTCTTATTATCAGCCTTACAGCATTCCATTTGCTCTATAATCTTGACTGAATTTGGTATTGTTAGTCTTTTTAAGTTTACTAGTCTGGGAGGAGTCTAATGCTATCTCGTTGGAGTAATACTTTGCATTTCTCTGATTACTAATGAGACAATCAAATATTCATATGTTTCTTAGATGTTCAGATACCCATTTTTGTAACATATCTACTTATTTTTAAAAAAGGCTCATTGCCTTTATTCTGACTTGCGTTTTTTATATATTCCATATTTGAGATTTTAGGTATTAGAAAAATAAATATTAGGTATTTACATAGATACAGAGACATATACCTTTGTACACTCATAACGGTCTATTGATGAACAGAAGTTTCCAATTTTAATGTAATCCAATTCATTCAGTCCATCCAATTCAACAACAATTCATAAGTTGTTTTCTTTGAGTCTAGTGCTTTATGAATCTTGTTTAAAACATCTTTTCCAGCTCCAAAATCATGAAGATATTTTCTTATGTTTTCTTCTAGACAATTTAGTGTTTTAACTTTCATGTTGATCTCTACAATATATCTAGAATTGATTTTTGCATGTGATAGGAGGTGGAGTCAAGTTTTATTTCTTCCCAGTTGCATATGCAGATAACCCAGGATCATGTACTGAGAGATGGCATGCTCCCTCCTGCTGTGCAGAGCTCCTTCATCAGAGTTATAGTGTCCGTATATGTGTGAGTTTATTTCTGGACCTTCTAGTATGTTCCATTAGTCTGTGTGTCTATCATTACAGTATTTGTCTATCAAGCAATAGTTATCTGTCTATCAAACAGTAGTTTATCTTTTCTACTGTTGCTTTATACTATGTCTTAATATCTAGTTAAGAAAGTCTTCCAACTTTATTTCTCCTTTTCAAGAATGTCCTTGTTATTCCTGGCCCTTTATAGGTCCACATAAACTACAATATCACTATTTGGACCTTTTATGGATCTATTATTTAATTTGTTTTCTTGGTTTTCTGTCAAAATTATTTGATGGTTTACCATGGTCCAGAGGATAAAGTTCAAATTTCGTATCACAGCATGAAAGTCTTATTGCATTAGCATGATTGCTAAAGAGACAATTAAATATTCATAATTTTCTAACTTGCAAGAGTTATTTTTACCTCTCCTCATTTGCTACCAAACATCATGTGTAGTCTAGCCTTATCACACTGCATAGAGTATAACTGTCCACATTGATTCTGGTTATTCTGCTCTTGCTACTGGACTACCCACTGTACTTCTTCTTAAACTTGCCAACTTCTACTCATTGTGGAAAATTTAGTTTAGTCTTCATGTCCTTTCATTTTTCCTTCCCTGAGCCCCTATCCTCAGGACGACTTCTATTCCATTCTCTACTTGTCTCTACCTTGGAACTGACCTTACTATAGCAAAGTTATCCTTGTGTGTGTTTGCCTTATTTCTTGTATCTTTTTCATATCTATGCACCATCACCTCATACAATTTCTGACTCATGTTAAGCATTTTAGTTACTCAATATTGATGGCAACCTCTAATCTAGATAATTCTTGCCCAAGAGCAGCTATTAAAAAACTCGAGGTTTTATTTGTATATTTGTTGCAGCTATTTCTATGTTTGACGTTAACTTTTGCAACCAAAACAATTGAATGGTGATCCTTAATAATCAATAACATGTGAGTCTCTGTGGTGTCAAAGGTCCCTGATATTGTAAAGAAGCTTGGGCTATAAATCCAAGTGGAGATTTCTCACTTGGAGACACTTAGCAACTTCCCCTTTTATGGCCTTTAGGATTTGGGGTTGGACTACTTTCTTGGATCTACATAGCCAATATAAGTTCTCCTACTCCTCCAAAGAAGCCTGAGCTCTAACTCCAAGTGGAGGCTCTCAAATTAGAGTCCTACTGCTTCAGAACAGTACACTTCTATAGTGATTGTCAATCAAGAGAAATGCTTCAAACAACATATAATGGAAATGGAGTGGCTCAGCATCTTACTTGTCCTGCATTCAAAAGATATTCAACAGGTTTTAGTGCTGCTCTAAAAGATCCTTTGCTCAAATTATTTACATAATCTTTCATCAGCCTTAGTGGACTGCATTGAAGTCCTGCACAGGCAATATCAAACTGGTTTTGAACACTTTGACGTCAATGAGGTATAATGTCATCCTTTCTCTGTGGTTGCCTTTCTTTGCCTAAGTGTTATCTGGCATCCGTGTATACATTGAGGGGATATACCACGTAGGAACAGATTGTGCCACCAGCCAGAGTGGTTGTTTCTTGCAGTCAAATTAGACTTTCCCAAAGAAGTATTTCATTGAAATGTTTGCTTCAAAATGGCTCTGTTCTGCTGCAGTGAGACTTCCAGTTAAAACATTTAATTAGTTCCCAATTTAGACGGCCAGTATGATCAGTCAGTCTGTGTTTTGGAACCTGAGTTTGTACATTCCTTGGGATCGGTAAGTGAGTTTTGCCCAGCGGATGTGGTCAACTGGGAATAGTTTGTATGCAGTTCACATCAGAGAACAGATTTTTCTCCAGCCCCTTGAAATGGATTAGGAAAAAGTGAGTAATAAAGAGGTAACATTTCTCTGTCTTTTTTCAACCAATAATAAAGGTATGTCTAGCCTTAGAAGACACAGAGGCTAGGAAGAATCCATGGAAATGAAGTGAGCAGGAGTCTGGTTTAAGCTGTTTTCACTCACTTTCAGTCTAATCATGATCTGGGTAGTGGCTTTAGACACATTGCATATTAAGTAAATATTTTTTAGCTAATATGAATAAATTGCACTGCTAGAGTTAGTGTGTGTGTGAATGTGTTGTATGTCTGTGAAAAATTCCACTCTTCAGCCAAGCTAATTTTCCGGTCTCTTTCCATCACGTAAATGTAGCCTCCTTTATTTGTCTGTACATGATAGGAATTTCTTACTCAATTCTATAGTACATTAACCTAATGATGCCTTTTAGTCAAGGGGCCTTTGGGAAGCTGGATGCTTTTAGATCCTTTCCAGCCCAGCTCTTTGTTCTTCACAAAACTCCAACTTTATCTGTCATTTTAGAAAAATTCCACCATTCTGGAAGTAACAAATATCTTATATATCTCTGCATTTTCCATGGCATTTCACACTATTGTGCTTTTGACAGTACCCTTTACTTACCCAGAATGCTTTTGACCCTGTGTAACAATAACTCAGATGTTATTTCCTCTAAGAATGCATCCACAACTCCTCCATCTGGGCTAAGGGCCTCTCCTCTGAGCTCCTGTTTTCTGTCATGGGCAACACAGAACTTGGCCAAAAAAAAAAAAAAATGGATTAATGAATATATACTTGCAACCTCTATTGAATTATCTTCATGGTGTTTCTCTTTATTAGACTATACACATCTTGATATCTAGGGACTTTGTTCTATTCATATTATTTATATTCGTAATCCAAGAGTCCAGCCAAAAGCTTGGATGGAATATGGAGGTGCTTAATAATTGTATTATAACTGAACTGATGACAAACATTTGAACACCTTGACAACAACTACAACTGGGCCCCATCCAGAGGGCAATACAACTTATTTAAAGTATTTCCCCATGTCAGAATTCCCCGGGATGCTGAAGCCAAGAGCTGATAAATAAAGTCATGCTGCCATGTGGTATTACTGGTGTACAACTTACTCACATCCTTCTGCCTCGGGTTATTCAGCTGATGAGAGAGAAAGTGTCAGTGATTTACAAAGAATTTTTGCTAGTAGATACAACAGCCTCTCAGAGTTTCAGGAGATGAATTGACATGATCTGCTAAAAAGCTAAAGTATGAAGGGTTTTTTAAAAGAATAATTTATAGAAGAAAGTTTGCAAATGTCAAAGATTTCTGGAGAAGAATCAAGAGAAGTAGAAGGTAACCAAAGGCTACTGCTCAGTGGACCATTTGAACAGTACCCTGGCAGTCTATGGATTGAAACTCCGTGTTTTCTTTTTAAATTTCTCTTTTTTTGATGCATAAGAGTGAATCAAATCAGGGCAGATAAGAAACACACATGTGGACAAAATAACTAAGTAATACATAATTGATTTGATATATTTTTCCCATTCATTCAGAGCTTATTTTGGAAATTTTACCTTTCCAAAATAAGCCTTGTGAGCTTTGTAATTGGTAATGAATGCTTGAGTTGAGTGTAAAAGATAACATTCTTGGAAAGCTTTTTGAGATGTGTTAGTCTCAGTTTCAGAAATGAATGCAAATAAAAATGAGAAGGCTTTATTTAGGGGAACCTCATACCTATGAAAGGTCTGGAAATTTGTTTTTTTATTCTAATTGTTTTGTAAGACAGTAAGAATTTTATTTCTCTGTATTCTAAAATATAATATCTACTCACTGTCAGAACCCCAAAGAGCACAGGAGTCTATATCCCCATGGAAAACAAGCTGGGGGAAGGGGCTATTAAAACCAAAAGCAAAATAGTTTAAAACAAAATAGAAGATAAGTACTTCTGAAGGATAAGCTGTATGGGAAAATCAAAGGCCAAATGAGGATAAACTACTGAAGACATCCCTACAGTGATGTGGGTACATAATAGGAGATGACCAAATAAATTATATCATCAGATTTCCGATACCTTGGTTTCCTGGGTTATAATGGGGATACCAATATTCTGAAGTAAAAACCTTATCTTTCTATTGTTTGCATGAGAAACACAATTATTCAGAAACTAAGAATATCTTTGCAAAAGCTTAAAAGTAGATATACCCAGGTCTACTTGATGTGCTTAGAAAGAAGGAAAGAATCACCGGTTTCCATCATTACAAGTTCCATCATAACAAGCCTGTTATTTCACACAGTTACAAAAGAAATCCCAGGTTTTGACTTTTGCTTCAGTAAATTCACACTCACCTCATATGTTTAATATGTATAAGGTTAAAACCAGAACAGCTAAATATAGTATAAATTGGACTTATCTTTGATAAACATGAATTATTTTCTTAGGTTTACTGCAGATTCACTTAAACATTATGCCCAGAGTTTCAATACATAACATGATTGAAGTGGTGATAGTATACTGGTCATCCATTTGAGAGATTGGTGCCATTCCTGGAATGTTCTCTAAGACTATTTATATTCGCAATATTAATAGAGTGAAACCAAAAAGATCACCTTCACTCATTTTGGTAACTGTTACAAATGGAATATTTAATGGAGTCATAATCTAAAGACATAGAACACTGTAGAGTATCACTGACTTGAGAGAGTATACTTTCCATCTTTGTCTTCTGAAATATTACCCTCTTGGAAGGTTACCTCCATTCCCTTTTTTCTTACTCCACTCTTGGACCTGCAGCTTTGGGAAGGAAACTGTCTTGTATTATTTCATATATAGTTTCTACTCCCCCACTTTCTAGGTGGCACTGTAGAAGTCAAAATTCTTTCACCTGCGAGGGAGAAGGAGTCTTCTCTCCACATAAACATCAATGAGAATTGTGGCACATCCATGATTTCCCTGAAAGGGTGGAAGTTTGTTTATATATGTCTGGTCTCTGTGCCTGGATATGGTTGCACTATGGCTGCCCATCTTCATAGAAGGGGATGGTATAGACAGAATTGGAGAATTAGGCATTTTCTCCAATTGAATTCTCCAATTGAATTCTCCAGAATTGTCACATGTTCAGACACTAGAGTATAGAGATGTTGAGACACTAGCTACATGCTTTACAGGAATATTTGCTGAATTTAAGAGTGAATTTATTTTATTCCCCATCAGTCTGTATTTGGCCTATTTTTAGCCAGCTGCTAGCACTGAGGCTCATCACCTTTGGACAAGGCCTCCCCCTTTTCTATTCAGTCTGCATCCACTGTGACTGGAGAGAATTATTTGCTTGGAAAGATCATCCTGACTCAAGTGTAGAGATGGAAGAATGACAAGACTAGAAATAATGCAATAATTTATGAGGCTCTTCAAGGATTCTAGGTGAGACAGGTAGTGGCCAAAACCAGAAAAAAGGCAATGATGTTATAAAGAAGTGAAAAAAGACTCAAAGATACTTAATAAAAATCAGTAGAACTTCATTGATTGACCATGTGAGGAGAAATAGTTAAAGATGACATTTTCCTCTCTGATGTACTGATTCAATGGTGCCAGCCTTTACAGACGGGGAAATGGAGAGGATCAGAAATTTGAGTGACAAGGGATGTTTAAGAGCAGTACATTACCTTGCGCTCTAGGTATGATAAGCATGTAGATCATAACTGAAACATAGCATAAGATTTTCCAGAGAGATAATATAATGGAAAAGATAACAGAGCCCAGAATTGAGTGCAGAAAAACACCAAATTTAATGGATATTAGGAAAAACCAGAGCCTCAAAGAGACTGAGGTAGCATGGTCAACATTCTTTCAGCAAATATTATCAGTAAATCACTAAGCATTACTCAGCTTTTACGAGCCTTGTGAAAGACCCTCAAGGAAAAATTAAACTGAGAATTTAAAATGAGGTAGAGTAATGATGACATGATCTCTAGTTCTTAAACTGAGACATATCCTAAAGCTATTTCAGAAATTCCGGGCTTTTATCAGAAGAGAAACATCTAATTTAGAATTAAGATAAAATGGGGAAAGAATTAAGAGAGGGTTTTAAAATTAACAGTACAAAAGATCCACAAGGAGGAATAATAATCAGTCTGAAGGGATGGCTCAAGTTGTTTCATACTCCTTAGATTGAGATAGCTAGATCATGGTGGTTAATGAGCAGTCAAGCTGGCTTTCTCTGGCACTTTCTGGTATCCCTCTTACCTCCAGAAAGGGGATGTAGGAGCAGGAGAGTGTGGCAGAAACGAGGCTGCCCAGATGGAGATACCTTCATAATAGTTACTCAAACATCTTAGAGCTACTTCTGGTGGGAGCAGTAGCTCATACCTGTAATCCTAGCACTCTGGGAGGCTGAGGTGGGTGAATTGCTTGAGATCTGGAGTTCCAGACCAGCCGGAGCAAGAGTGAGATTCTGTCTCTACTAAAAAAATGGAAAAATTGGCTGAGTGTCTATAGTCACAGCTACTTGGGAGGTTGAGGCAAGAAGATTATTTGAGCCTAAGAGTTTGAGGTTGCTGTGAGCTATGACACCACAGCATTCTACGCAGGGTGACAGAATGAGATTCTGTCTCAAAAAAAGAAAGAAAGAAAAAAAAGCTACTACAGTCCTTAGCCTCAACATTTCTTGACTGATTCTCAATACTTGGACTTTGGAGGGGAAGACTTTTTGTTTGATAAACTGCCTACCACTTCCTAAACTTAAATAGGTTACAAGGACTTGTCTTTATAGACAAATAATTAGACTGTACTGGTTGTAAGTGGAAACAGAAAATCTCACTAAATTTATAATGGTGATATAATAACGTAATGGGACTAGCTGGAATGATGACATCATAATAATAATATTTCTTATTTATTGAGTGTGAGTAGGAGCCAGGTCTTGGGGCAAGTATTTTATGTACAATCTCTCATTAACTCACTACACCCTTACACATAATCTTAACTTCCAAAGGAAAATTGTCCCAAAATTTACATATTCAAATATATTTACTTCTAATGCTACTTATCTTTACATGTGTATTTTAAGGTAATTAATAAATACCAAATTACTAAGGTTTAACCTGATTGTTTGAGTCTATCTACAGTTGCTAAATATTGTAAAGCTTAAGACTTTAGTTTATGGTTGACTGTCTAAAGGAGGTAATGTTCCCCAGTTTAGTGTAGGAAAATAATCCTCCTCCTCTAGACCTATTTGAACTCCAACCAAAACTTAATGCCTTTAAAATTTTTTTGATGTGGCATCGAGGTGTTATGAGTCTGGTTATTTTGAAGAGACTCATGATTTCATGAAGAAAGGTCATTAAGGAATCACCAAGTCCAATTTTTATAATGGTAATTTCAAATTACATTTCTTTATTATTAGAAAGTTTTAGAGTCTACTAACCAGGGAGTAAGTTCCTTGGAAAACAAACCATTGTGGTTTTGATTTACTGCATAAGCTTGTCAAACTCAGAGAAGAGTACTATTATGAGTACTAGTGATAAACAACACAGGTTTGTATTTATAAACATTTTTGTTGATTGTAGAGAGCTGTAATCTTTATGGTTTTGTTTTGTATTTCTTTATATAATATATTACCTTAAAGACAAAAAGTACAAAACAACAATGTCACATGAGCAGAGTTAACAACAGCAAACATGACCTGATTGCACTGAATCTTAGAAGCCCATCTGTTTCCACAAGGCCCTGTGTGACTCTTCCATCTCAGCCAGCATGTGTGTGTTCCTAGGCCATTTTCCTGGGCCAGACCTCCTGATTCATCTGTGGTCCTATCCTAGCCTTTTCCAGATGTCCAAGAGGAAATGGCAGAGTAAAGTTAGGTTCCTCTCTACAATGAGAGCAGTAAATTCTCCTTGAGACCAGAGTTGATGGGTATCGTCACCTTTGCTCATTCTCTTAAGCAATATTCTCTATAACCAGGGGTTCAAGGCCCCTGCATTAATGACCCCAAAGTCTACATGACATTTCCATCTTCAGGTTACATATCCTGGTTGCCTATTAAACATCTCACAGAATGACCCATTTATAAGTAACTCAAATTCAACATGGGCCAAAGAGAACTCCTCAATTTTTCTCCATGTCCTCAAAATGTGTCCTTTGCCCCTCATTTTAGTTAAAGGCTTTCAAAGTTGCTCACAAGGACTGTATTTGTCAGAATGCTTTTGGCTGTAAGTAATGGAAAATCCCAAGTCCACAAGCTTTACTGTTAGTAATAAGGAATTTATTATCTCATATAATAAGCACTCTGAAGTTAGGGTACTTCATAAATGTTTAATTCACTGTCTCAACATCATCATCAAGAATGTTAATACTTTTCATCTTCCCTTGCAGTCATCCTGGGCATATGTGCCTCTTCTGTAGACTAGTTTGAGTTGCCTTTAACAATTTCACATGCTCAAGACAATAGCTAGGGACAGAAAAAGGGTGTTCCTACTAATTATGACTCATCTTAAGATTAAGACACTTCTTTTCTCCCACAAAATTGAGTTCCTACTCTGGCTTTTAGCAAGATAATTGAAGTCTAGGAAAACAGAAAATGCATTTGACAAACATGTTGGTTGCCTTTATGTCAGTTTTAATATTATTACATGATAATTCATGACTAGAGAATCCTACTTCCATCCATCACTAAGTAGCTGGCAGCAGGCTTACCCTCCTACCATAAACAATGAGAAAGTGGATAGAACATGGAGCCCTGGCAACAGAACGTGGACAACCAGCAGCCAGAACTGTGATGTCTGAGAGAAGGGAAACAGTGAACGTCCTTGCTTCCTACTGGAAGCCACTTGCTACGTGGTACTCATAGCAACTCCAGGGTCTTGCTAAACAGAGAACTTCAATTCTTCAGTTTTATGAAGCAGAGGAGATGGAGACTGGCATTCCAGGGACAACTGGAATATGCAGAGCAGACCACCAGAGAAAAGAATGCTTTGAGAAAGGCTTCCCTGTTTCTACATTGGAGTCCCTTGAGCCTGTTGCTGACGACTAAACTGCATACCTGGGCTAAAACACAACCGGGCAGAAAACAGCCCAAGGACAGGGGAGCTGAAAGCAGAACAATTCCTAGTGCTCATATACAATGCATGACTGGGGTGAAACGTTGTCTGTCTTTAATCGCTGAACTCTAAGAGTCTGAGGCTGCAGTAAGCTATGATTGTGCCATTGCACTTCAGCCTGGGTGACAGAATGAGACTCTTTCTCTTAAAAAAAAAAAAAAAAGTCCATGTTTATTTCTCTAAAGCAAGCATAGCCAAGTTGATCAACTCAGGCCATCAAGGGTCACGTGCTAACTATTCAGAATATCAGGTCTAAGGACTCAATACTGTGCCCTGAGTTCTCAGAAATGTCAACAAGCTCCCACTGTCCTTATGTTTCTCGGCCATCGCACCTGATGCTTCCCCTCTCCTTTGAGCACACATGGGAGAAGCAAAGATAGCAAGCTGAGTTGGATTTCATGGTTAAGTCTGAACTTCCTTAAAGGATCTAAGGAAAATGCAAGCTGATGCGGTTTTGTTTATACTTAAACCTACATGATGCCCCTCTCCAAGGTTCTCTCCTGTTGGCCTTTGCTGACAGCCACGTGCAGAGTCACCCAGCTGGTGAGAATAAACAACCATTCAGGGCCTTTGGCTTTCTAAATGTGTGCGAGTCAAGGAGGGTGCTTGTTGGAGTGTTAAGAAAGAGAAACACATGGCAGCTCTCTAAAGCCTGTTTCTGGAAACCTAACGGAGGGGAACAGACACCCATTGTTCAGAGCCTGCAAAGCAGTTTTGAATCTGAAGTGGGAAATGCATACTTAGTGAAGACTAAACTTTTGATGGCCTGGAAATTGGAAATGCTTGTAATTAAACTGAAATTAAACCAGTGGTGACAGAGTGCTTTTTGGGTGAAAAGGCACAGGCGCAGGAGAGCAAGCAAACAGGGATCAAGATCAAGGAGCTGTCAAGTTCAATTGGATCAGGAATTCTCGCAAGAAAACAAAACAAGACACTGGAGAAAACCTGGTTTCCCCTGCAACAGACCTGACCGTGGCCTTGGAGACAAAAATCAACCGAATTCTTTTGTCGTAAATTCTTTTGCCAGATAGCTATGACCACTTTAACAACACAACGTAGTGCATGGAATTATCAAGGAACCTCGTAATAATAACAGCTTCCTGTAGAAGCTTGTTCCTGTCTTCCTTTTTAGTTTCTGCACAGCTATGGAACACTTGAGAAATGACCTAAATCTAGCACTGCCTTTACACGTAAGTAAGCGGCGCCCCTGCTGCAGGCTCTGTGTATCTGAAACTCGTGGTGCTCTTCCTAGGGATTCTATGCTCAGGCCTGGCATAGCACGACCAGCACCCTGAATATTGATTGCTCTTTTAACTATGGTGTTAAGGCCCCAGGGAAGTGATACGCCTGTTTTGTGCCCTGTGTCCTAGAGAAAGTGGCTGTGTCTGTGTCGATGTTGATATTGAACAGAGAAATGGATTGGAGGCAGGATTTCAGCAGCACAAGCCCCTCGGCAAGCGAAAAAATATTTTCAGTAACCTGTCAAATTCCTCTTCTGAAATATGAATGCAATTCATTTTTTCGTGACAGAGTGTTGTTTCAGAGTAGTGCTGGGCAACTTTTTGACCTAAGAAGCAAGTTTTCTTACCTCTCTTCACATTCCAATTCGTGGCTCCACAGACACTCACCAACTCGTGTGGTAACCACAGCAGTTGTATATGGTGGTTGTGGAGCATTCTGCAATATTAAAAATTATATTAGTGGCCCATGCCTGTAATCCTGGCACGTCAGGAGGCTGAAGTAGGAGGGTTACTTGAGGTCAGAAGTTCGGGACCAGCCTGAGCAAGAGCAAGACCCTATCTCTACAAAAAATAGAAAAATTAGCCTGGCATGGTAGTGCGTGCCCATAGTCTCAGCTGTTTGGGAGGCTGGGGAAGGAGGATCACTTGAGCCCAGGAGTTTGAGGTTTCAGGAGGATAATTCCACGCACTATGTTGCATTGTATGATGACTGTGATGACACTACTGCTCAGTAGCCCAGGTAACGCAGAGAAGCCTTGTCTCAAAAAAAAAAAAAAAAAGAAAGAAAGAAAGAAAGAAATTCATACCACTCTTAAATTTGTTTATGTATTTTGTTAGTCATCTAAGTTGCATAGGCCATCAACAGAATACTGAGACATGCACAGCAGAAATGAATGCACTTGTCTTTGACAGTTTACTGGCATTCCATCATATCAAAATAAAGATTTTTTACGGGTTTCAAATTTTGCCATTTTGAAAGTCAAGGTAAGAAGATAAACTATATTATCTTTTGCAGTGTATTAGCTTGGGTTACAACTTAAATATTAAGATGCATCTTACGTTAGCTCCTAATTTCACTCTTACATCAAGCCCTAAAACCTCAAGTCCCGGGCCTGTGTGACCACATGGGATCCAGGACTGCCCAAGTTACCAGAGCTGGGTGATTTGGCTTACTGGTGTTAACTTCTCTACAAGGAAAGAGAGCAGTATTTCCCTAACCTAACCATATTTTACTTATTTACCCGGAAAGCGTTATTAGATACCTTGGGCTCTGGTGATGTCGTTTCCTTTCTAAAGGAGATTTTCTTCTCCTGGAAAAATCAGTCATTTTTATGTTTTGCCTCTTACGAAGTTTTGTCCCAGCACGTTCTATGTTGCAATTTGCAATACAGAACATGTGCAGAAAAAATTCTGGTTCTGTGCAGTGAAAGGTGTAGGAAAAAGACTCATATTTTGATGGTCACTCCTCAGCCTCCTCAACACTTTTGTAATAACCCCCCCCCCTTGTTGAGCAGGACTGGGGAAATAGTATTTTATAAATTGTGTTTAGGGATAAAATAGGATGTCAAATGAGTCTGTTTGCATGTATACATTGTACTGTACATGAGCACACATACATGTGTATATATATTATATATTTGTGTGTGTGTTTAAAATCAATTTACTTTTGTAAGAAACTAAGATAGTAAGAGAAACGGGAAGTAACAAAAAATGTAAATCTACATTGAGTACCCAGAAAAATTTCTCTGTAACATTAAGTAAAAGTCATCTTTTAAGGCAAGTTGCCAGGAGTTGAGAGAAGACGATGGGTTGTTCTTAAGGGCAAATGACAAAGATGAGGCCCCGGCTTGAGTGAGAGTCTGACAGCTAGGACCATGTGTTCATACCTCCTGCTGCTTCTCCTATGTTCCTGAGATGAGATGCTCAACTCTTCGAATGAGCCATCCAAAATTGCGTGTCTTCACTTAATAGGACACTTGCTTCTGGTTCCCAGAGGAGTTACCTACTCTTCCTCCCCCCACTTTTTTTTCTCAATGCAGTTTTTGGCCGGGGCTGGGTTTGAACCCACCGCCTCCAGCATATGGGGCCAGTGCCCTACCACTTTGAGCCATAGGCACCAACTCTACTCTCCCCTTTTCTTTCTACAACTCCAGAACTATTTTGACCAGGTTTGCCACTTGTTTTTGCTCTCAGCTACTTCTCAATCTGTCTTGGGATAAAATCCTGTGCCTTTTCTTCTGAAGAAATGTTGAGGAATGTTGAATAGCTCTTTGAGATCAAACTCAATAAGCCTTGCCCTTGAGGCCATAACTGTGAGAATATCACATTTAAAGATTCTGTGTTTGTTCCCAAATGCTATGGAGACGTAGGATAAACCACTTGGGTAATGATAATCTGAATTTTAAGAGAGAATATAACATTTGACTTTAACAACATCTCTGCTTTTTCAGAAAAATACTGTGTGAAACATAGTAGGCCAATAAAATAACGGAGTCCGAGTTTGGATGGACATAGTGGTGGACCAGACTTACTCTTAACATCCAAGATTTTTTTAAAAGTAGTTCAAAATTAATTATATTTTGAGAAAAAATGGGCAGAAGCTTACATCATGGGGAGATAATTACAGACACCTCCCGTAAGTGTTGTAAAACCACACTACTGACGTCCGTGTTACCCCCGTCTGTGTAATAGAGTACGTCATGGGTCGGCTTCATTGTTTTCCTTTTTCTTTTATTTGTTTATTTTATAAAGCCCCTTGAACTGAAAATCCCATGGCAGAATTGCCAAACTGAAAAGAATTTTTAAGATATTCATCGCTGTTATGATTTTTTTCTCCACCAAATTATAATTATTTAAACAATTGCCTTAGTCCCCTTGGGCTACTATAACATAATATCATAGACTGGGTGGTTTACAAACAACAGAAATTTATTTCACACTGTTCTGAAGACAGGAAAGTTCAAGATCGAGGCACTGGCAGATTTTGTGTCTGGTTTTCTGCTTCATGGATGTTCATATTCTCATTGCAGAGAGTCAAGGGAGCTCTTTGAAGTTGCTGTTACAACAGCACTAATCCCATTCCTGAGGGCTCCACTCTCATAACCTGACCTACCAAAGGCCCCACCTCCTAAGAACATGACACTGAGGGTTAGGATTTCGACTTATGAACCTAGGAAGGGATACAAACATTCAGTCGCTATCAACAATAACACTCAATATTTATTTCCTTCCCATCTAGGTTTCAGTACTAGCCTCCTAGAGTCTCTCCATTCTATTCCCCTTTCTCTTAAGCCATTTTAGATAGTCCTTTGTTTCTGATTCTCAAATGGCACATTTTTCTTTAGCATTAACTTATCTGTCTCAAGTTATTTTATAGGCATTTCCGTTTATTTAATTTTTTCCAATTCGCTTGCTTCTCACTTCTAGATCTTTTCTACAAAGGTGTTCTGCTTTCTGTTTCCTTCTAGCATGATGAAAATCCATGTGGTTGCTTTTACGTATTTGATTCCCAGATCCTTCTGCCAAATCCAATCCTTCCTTCCGTACCCCCCGTTCCTACTGCCAAATGGTAATCAATGAAAGTATTTTTACCTATGACTTGAATACGGCTATCAAAGCCAATTAATCTGCATGGCCCTTGGACTGTCCAAGTTTCTGTCTTGGCTCTCTTCCCTGCTATCCACCCAACACCAGGCCAGATTTGACAAACCAGGGGCCCCTAACCAATGGAAACTTTGTTTCTATGTTTTCCTCACTTAACAACTTTGTTATTAACCAAAAAGAAAACACTTTGATTTTTTTTTTATAACTGCATATCTAGATTAACAGTACAGGTTTTCACAGTTTATATTCTCTTTTCTCTAAAGAGTTTCACTTAGAAAAACTATATTCTTCTCCACACCATTTCTTCCAGTAATTCCATTTTGACTTTGGAATTAAATCAGGTTGAGTTCTCCTTTCCTTCCAATCCTCTCATAGACTATTCCAGTCAATAAATCTTGGTTTTAATTCTAGGTCTCCTCCTTTACTATAGGAATTTAATCAGAGGAAAGAAATTATCCCATGGTGCCTGCTTACTTAGAAACTATCTTTTTCTAAAATTGGGCCAATTCAATTCTCTCCCCCCTTCTTTCTCTCTCTCTCTCCTTCTTTCAGACAGGTTTTCCATGTGTCAAGGCTCCAACCTGGACCAGGGACTCTGCTTATCTATAATTTTCAAAGTTCCAACTATCATCAGTAAAGAACCCCAGGCTCCATGAATGCTGTAAGTTGTTGCTGATCAGATTTCAGGACATAGTCTATAGACATTGATATACATGTATCTTACCTCTCAAGTTAGATCATAAATTTCTATAGGATAAGAACTGAGTCGGGGTTTTTTTGTTGTTGTTTGGTTGGTTTTTTTTTTTTTTAGTTTTTGAACCAAATGTCTTACCCATTTCTTCTTTTAAGAAGAAACTTTGGCTCAAAAAACTTAGAGCCAAGTGTTGAGGCCAAGCATGTGATGATGATGGTGGACACGCAGCCAATGGGCAGCTGCTTGGTGATCGCTGATCTCATATTCACTTGGAAAAAGTCATTGAAAAAATTTCTCTACAGTCAACCTGGAGAGTTGTGACCAACACCAAAAATTAAATAAAATATAAAGAAGGAGAAAACATCCCAGGGAATCACTCCTAGTAAGGATGAGAATTGTTTTTGGAAAACTTATTAGCATATATGCAATGGATCATAACCAATTTTTTTTTTTGAGGCAGATTCTCACAAATGGCTATAGTGCCATAGCATCGTGGCTACAGCACAGTTCACAGCAACCTCAAACTCCAGGGTTCAAGTGATCTTCCTGCCTCAGTCCCCCCAGTACCTGCCACAACACCCAGCTAATTTTTCTATTTTGTAGTAGAGACAGGGTCTTGCTCTTGCTCAGGCTGGTTTTGAACTCCTGAGCTCAAGTGATCTTCCCACCTCAGCCTCCCAGAGTGCTAGGATTACAGGCATGAGACATGGAGGGCAGCTGCAAAATTTTGAAAACCATTGTCCTGCAGCATAAGAATAGATGTTTGAACTTTGTTTGTTGTTGTTGCAGTTTGGCTGGGCCTGGGCCTGATTGGTTTAAGGTCCTTTAAGTTGTCCAAAGAGAATGGAGGCAAAGATTGGAAAAGGAGCCTATGTGTAAAATGATGAGGCTCCTGCTTGTTAACTCCTCAGTCTGAGATCTCAGGCGTTCTTGAGGCTTCATGGGCCTGGCTGAGCATCTCTTTACCTCCTTCTGAGCATTTAGACGAGCCAAAACTCTCCGAGGCAATTCAAATGCTGATGTAAATCTCAGGATGAACACAACCTATAAACCTCACTACGAGTTTTCAATCAACTGAATGGGAAGTTAATTTTCATGGGCATAAACTGCCAATAAAGTTTAACAACCTTCAATTTATTTTAGCAAATGTCTGTTGGAACCTCTTTTATGTAGGATTGTATGGACTGAAGATACAGAGTTGAATCAGGATGATTACACCACAGAAGGACCTCTGTTCTAATATAAGGGTTGGCAAACTACAGCCCATGGGCACTTCTGGCCTACAGCCTGTTTGTGTAAATGAAGTTTTAAGGAGCTCAGCCAGATTCATCTGTCTATGAACTATCTATGGCTGGTTTTGAACAGCCATGTCCAGATGAGTTGTAACAGAGACACAATGACTAAATATTTACTGCATGGCCCTTGACAAAAAATGTTTCCCAATCTCATCTAATAAAACATCAAAAATAATTTATTTTCCTATGAGATTTACATATGCAAAAGTGACAAGTATATCAAGAGCAATGTAATAGCTACCTTATTTTTATTACCAAATAACATAGATCACTGGTCTGATGGGCAGCCTCAAGAAGTGGCCTCTTTTGGAAACAGCGAGATAAAAACATTCTGATCTTAATGAAGCGGCATTTCATGTTTTTCTGTGTTGTGCGTACCTATCTATCCCAACCAGAACATGGGTGTCTGACTGCAAAGTTCTAATAGTACCACAAATTACAGTGTAAATCAGCTGAATATTAGATCAGAGATCACAAAGAAGCTGCCCATTGGCTGAGTGGAACCCACTGTCATCATATGTTTGGACAAAATTCATTTGTGAAGTTAATATTTTATATTAAAATTTGAGTTTCCTAATTGTCTTGAAAATTCACGTTTACTAGCACTATGCCTATATTTCTGCATGATTATGACCGACTGCTGTGATGAGTTCTACCTTAAGATGGATGGGGTTCATGTGTTCCAGATCATGCCAATTTCCACCATTCCGTGATGTTTCCCCGACTCAGTTTAAGTACCACTTTTCATTTATAACATGTATGTATTATTTTCTTTAAAAGAACTTTCTCTGTAACAATTCTGTTTTTAAAAGTAGGACAATAAAAGATTAACCAAGAAGAGTACATTTAGAAGATGAATTTTCTTTTTTTTTCTTTTTTTGAGATGGAGCCTCAAGTTATCCTCCTGGGTAGAGTGCCATGGCATCACAGCTCATAGCAACCTCCAACTCCTGGGCGCAAGCGAGTCTCCTGCCTCCGCCTCCCAAGTAGCTGGGACCATAGGCGCCCACCACAACGCCCGGCCATTTTTTGGTTGCAGCCATCATTGTTGTTTGGTGGGCCTGGGCTGGGGATTCGAACCTGCCACCTTAGGTGTACGTGGCTGGCGCCTTAGCCAATTGAGCCACAGGTGCCGAGCCAGAAGATGAATTTTCTAACATACATTCAGCTCTCTATATCTTTAGAGGGTTGGTTCCAAGACTTCCACCCCAACCCAAAGATGCTCAAGTGCCTGATAGAAAATGATGTAGAATTTGCATATAACCTACAGACATCCTCCCAGACACTTTACAACACCTCTAGATTATTTTCTTATACCAAATACAATGTGAATGCTATGCAAATGGTTGTTGTGCTGTTATTTATTTACATTTTTTCAATTGTGTTGATTTTTTAAAATATAGCTGATGCATAGTTGATTAAATCTGAGGGTGTAGAACTACTAATACAGAGGGCTGGACTGTATTTAATACTCAAGCAAAGCCTGTACTATCTGCAGCTGCTGCAGTCACTTATGCTATTTCCTCACTCATGTACACATGACAGTTTGAGACTAACCTTTTAAAGAAAAGCGTCTGGGCAGGTATGTGAATTTATTTTAGTGGTTGAGCTTGTGATTATTGAACAAGTTTGGAGACCATCTGATTGGTAACCAGGAAGGAATCTGGGAGCTCATCTCTTCCAAACCTTCTTTTTACAAAACTAGCATTTGTAGCCTGCCCCTGACCCCACCCCAGGTGGGGTGGTCTGCTCAAAGACCCAGGCAAGTCAGTGGCTGAAGCCAGCTCTCCTAACTCCCACTCCAGGGCTCTTGAGAAAACCAGATCAGGATGGTGATCAACAAATCCCCTGACCCAGCTGGGCGACTTGTGGGAACCTATCACACTTCTTCCGATATAGCACAAATTTTAATTGGTGGCAGCCAGGACAGTTTGTGTGTGTAAAAAAAAAAAATGGCATCTGATCAATTTCCCCACTTTCAGTAGAGGTCGCCTGGCGGCTGCCTTGCTATTGGCCAGCCTCTGCCTTCTTTTCCTGTGGAAATAAAATCTACGGGCAGGAGAAAGGACATATTTGGTAATGTTACGCTCCTCAGCTTCCTGCTTGGGCTGTCTCAGCTGCAAAATGTCAAGGGAAAAAATATCCATCCAAGTTGGAATGAATTCCAGACAGACCCTGATGCCTGCGAATTTGTCAGAGGGAGCCAAGTCCAGAAAAGCAGAACATGAAGAAGGTTCATTTATTCGACTTCAAGAGACGCTCAAATAATCAGACACTCTGGTATTTATGATTTTCCCCATTTCAGATGGTCTGTAGTTCCCCTCCTTTTACCGCTGATTCTGAGCTTCCTTTTAAATTAGACCTCAGCAGTTATAAAAAGACTCTCACATTACTTGTAAGCCGCAAACACTACCAGGAGACACTCTGTTCATACAGGGTGGTGGAGGGCTGAAGAAAGGCAGCTCTTTTTGATTATTAGTCTGCGGAGGGCAGGCCAGGAAGTCAGGCTCACTTCACCTTGACCGCACCACAGAAGTCCTCATCTAGCTCCCGAGTCTGTGCCAAGGCCTCCTGCCACTCACGGCGTAAAAGATGATGATCTTTACTAAAAAGCACTTATTTCTTTCCACGGGCTTTCTTTTTTATTTTGGCTTTTCTTTCCTTGGGGACGGGGGCATGGAACAGCCAGTTTAGCCTGACGCCCCCAGTTTGTAAATATCCCCCCGGGACTGACGGTAAAGTGGAATTTTTGCGGGGTGGGGGAGGGCGCTTCCTCTGTCTCCTGACACGCAGGGCATTTTCTTTCTCTTTCAGAACCACTGCCACGTGTTGGCAAAAAGGTAAGGAAACTGAATTTGTAACCCAAAGCCTCGTTAAATTGCTACATACACATTTTCCGTTCTACTTCTTGCTCTTTATTTCTAAAAGCCATGGTATTTGTTTGTACTTGGTCACCTTAAATCCTCACTTGGGTTCCCCGGGAAGCCCAGAGGCATCCAAAACTCAATTTTAGTAACTGGTGGAAGGGCCGACATGAGGAATGGGATGTTCAGTCTGAACGTGTGGTCTCTATGAATAAGGGTGGTGTTTTTTTTGTTTGTTTGTTTGTTTGGTTTTTCCTTTTCCTAAACTGTCCAGCACCTCTCCACTGGCTTTGCTCCTCAACAGTCTAGGGTTTGTGCTACTTCCATGGTGATCAACTGTTAGGTCATAAACATTTGACTGTGGCATCACTGAATGAGTCAGTTGGGAGGAAGCTGGGCTGCAAATACAGCTGAGAGCTTCTGTTGACAGATGGACGCCTTCTTAATCACAGCCCGCGGGGGCAGAGGGAAAACCTTGCCTGGCCCACCCCCACTCCCATCCCGCCCCTGGCCTTGAGTCATAGACCTGGAGCGCTCTGGAGGAATGAGCACCTCTTCCCCGCCTCTTGCAAGACACCCAACAAGACCAGGAAGAGGAAGAGCGTGAATGAGGGAGCCCTGTCACGTCACTTTTTTGTTACTTTTTCTGAGTGACAGCGAAGCAAACCTGCTTGCATTTTCTTTTTATAATCCTGTACAGTTTTCTCCTGAAGCAATTGATATGGTCAGCACTGTCTGCGTGTCATCAGCCTTGTGTGTCAAATGGGTGTGATAAGAGCTCACCTTTTGAAAAGCCGGGTGGGGGTTAGGATTAGACAATATCATAATATCCCTTTTCTCCGTTTCCCTGTCTCTATTAAGCCCTGGGTACCACTAGAAAGATTTCCTTTTGTCAGAGTCTTTTAAACTCAAGTCTTTGAGTTCACACTTCGTTGTAGAAAAATTAGTTTCATATTTCTAAATTTGGGCTTTCAGAGTGCGCTGTGTACACTCAAGCTACTAAGAAACTGATTAGCCAGAGAAACAATGTCCTGTCCGTCGACGGCTATCGAGAACGGCTCAGTATCCCTGCCAGCCTGCACGTCTTTATCATCCCCTCATTTCAGACCTGAGAGAGAACATTCCTTCAGGGGATCAGTTTCTGTCATTTCCCTGGAATGCAATGTCAGAGCACAGAAACTCCAGTACAAACACGTTTACCGTGGCTCAGATTAATAACAGATAACACTTGAATGGTCTGCCCTAGTCGTGTGTTCCCTCTCTCCTAAGGATATAGAAATGAAAATCAGTTGAAAATCCAGCAAGAAGACGCAGGCCAGACGTAACTAAGAACTTCAGGCGTTGAGGACACTGATGAACTTTGTAAAGTTTTCCTCCTGAGGAGAGTCTGTTTAGCCTTGAAAAGCATATTTGAAGGGTGAAGATGGAGTCCAGACTGGAGTTGGGGACAAGGTTAGATGGTTTCTGAGGTTTTCTACAAGATGTGAGATTCTCCAAGTTGTTGAAAAGTGACTCTGTGCATTACTCACTGCTATGAAGGTTGTTATTTGTGGTCAGGCCTCAGAGAGATTCAGGCTTTTATTACATAACAAAGTCAGATTCTCCTCCTTGGACGATAACCTGGGAGTCATTCATTTCACCCCTCTTGTTTCACTGATGGAAAAAAAAAAAAAAAAACCAAGACACAGAGCCCTAGCGTTCCTTTTGCTGTGTGCTTTATTACACTGTATTTTCACTAATAATAAAATCTACGTAAGGTGTAGCTCCCTTTCTACCTTCCTGGGCCACCATGGAGCTTGCACGCTAGAAATGCTTTTTATAAGAGTTTTGTTTATGGCATGAGCAGTCCTGAAACAGAAATACGAAAAACTCTGGGGATTGGTGTGGCTAACTACGACAACTGAGAAGAGTAGTTTCGACAAAGTGCAAAAGTGGAAGTGCTATTTATGTGAGCTCATTTCTGCTCACTGAAAAAAATTAAAAAATAAACTGAAGACCCAACAACTTTTTCCTTTCCATAGCCCAACATCAGAGGCTAACACAGCAACTCCCCAAACAAATCAGAGTCATTTATTTCTTCTCCCCAAACCCAGGGACTTCTCTGACACTTAATCTCAAGTTTACCAACTTCCTTTAGAAAAAATTCCATTTTATCTTTACAAAAATACAAATCCGTACCTAATTTTACCTTGGTCTTGTTTTATAGCCCTTGAAATGGGTAACGCTGCCTCATGGCTGATGCCATTCAGCAGGTCTAATTTTCGAGTTATGAATTCTGTTTTTCTTTTTTACTCTTGAAGGGTGATATGTCCACTTCATGTAGTGAGCTAGTTGAGTTGTTCTCCTGGATCTCTCCATCAGAAGTGGCCTGACAGATTCATTTCCTTATGAAGGACTTTGGGAAGCCAGCATTTTTCACCAATGGAAAGAAAAATAATTATATTAAATAATGAAATTCTCACCTAAAGTTGATATTAATATTTCAAATATTAATATTAATATTTCCTGTGTGTGTGTGTGTGTATGGGAGCGGGTGGGGGAAGAGAGAGAAAGATTGACTTTTAAGGAATTGGATTGTGCAGTTGTGGAAGAAACTTGGCAAGTCCAAAATATGCAGGGTGGACCAAAGGCTAGAGGTCCAGGGAAGAGTGGAATTGGCATCCAAAGGTAGTCAATTGTCAGAATTCCTTTTTGCTTGGGAACGTCGATCTTTTTCTATGAAGGTCTTTGATTGATTGGATGAGACCCACTCACATTATGATGGGTGATCTGTTTTCCTGACAATTTCCTGATTTAAATATTCATTTCATTTTTGTTTGAGTTTTTTTTTTTTAATTTCAGGTAACTATGAGGGTACTGGTAATTGAGATACACTCCATTTTATTATTTTAAAATTACCTTCCCAGAAATACCTTGAATAATGTTTGACCAAATATTTGGGTACTATTGGGTCTAGCGAAGTTGAGACATAAACTTAACCATCACGTAAGAGCTGGACACAGTCATAAGCACTATGGAAATAGCCGTTGTCTCATGGCGTATACATGCTAGTGGCCCTGAGAAGGCAGACACGTTGCCACAGACTTGTCCAAAACCACCCAAAGTTAAAATCAACTGATCCCTTCTTATCCTCATTCTCTGATGGTGATGATGGTAGTGGTGAAAGTAGACTGAGAACTCTTATACATTATAGAGTTAGCTTGTTGAGTGTTGACCATGTAGGAATCTTTCCAAAGAAAACAAGGTCCTTTTCTTTATCTTAGATGACTCGAGAAGAAATGACAATGAGTGAATGACGCTTTTCCTAACACTATTTGTAACTTCTACAGGATATCTCAAAGAGCAGAATCAGACTGTGCAGCCTTAGTGTTTAATTATAAGACAGGCTGCAACATCACAGAAATCCAGGTTTTGTGGTTTGCTTTTTGTTTACCTGCAAAAGAAATACCTGAAAGTCTGAAATATATATTACACATAGTTTGGCTGCACTTAGAGGAAAAACTTAGATCGTAAACTTTTATCAAACAGCAAACCTATTGTCCCTTTTCCATTTTGATTGGTGAAGCACAGAAGCTTTCCATTTACTTTTGACTTTCTTCTTTTTTTTTTGAGACGGAGCCTCAAGCTATCCCCCTGGGTAGAGTGCCATGGCATCACAGCTCATAGCAACCTCCAACTTCTGAGCTCAAGCGAGTCTCCTGCCTCCGCCTCCCAAGCAGCTGGGACCACAGGCGCCCGCCACAACGCCCGGCCATTTTTTGGTTGCAGTCGTCATTGTTGTTTGGCGGGCCCGGGCTGGGGATTCAAACCCGCCACCTTAGGTGTACATGACTGGTGCCTTAGCCGATTGAGCCACAGGCACTGAGCCTTGACTTTCTTCTTATTCTATTTATTTATTTGTTTGTTTGTTTGTTTATTTTGCCTACAGTTGATTTTCTTTCTTTTTTTTTTTTTTTAACTTCATTACACCTGTTTTCCTGTGCTCAGTGAAATCACTCTTTATCCTTGGGAGAAAATAAGAGACAAGAAATGACAGCCATGGAATCTTCCTTCGGATATGGGTACAGAAATAGCTCTCAGAATAAATAGTGGCCACACACAGGTAGCTTCTTCATAAGGTGACGCGGTGACTTCACAAGATAGGCCCCACCCCACCCATCTGGGATGAGCAAGACTTGGTCTTCTCCCCTCTCTGAGGGTCTATAATTATGGTACAAAGACCAAAGTGTGCCTATGAAAGCAAACTTTGTCCAGATCTCAAAGTCACACTCTACTTTTCCAAATTACCTCAATTGGCAGTGTATGTTAGAAAGAGTCATGGAATGTCTCTGGAAAGATACATAGAAGACTGGGTGACATTGTAGCCTCTGGGGCGTGGGAGCTGAGTTCAGGCCGTGGGGAGGCTTCCTTCTCAACATCCACTCCTTGGGACCACTGGAAATGTAAAAAGACACACACCATGTACACAAACTACTTCCTTACAACTGCCTACCTACCTAACCAGCTAATTAACTATCTAATTACATTAACAAAATGTAAAAAGAAAAAAAGAAAAGAAAATCCAAATAACTTCCTCGGTGCTATTTAGTTAACTGTTCAATCTAACTCTAAATGGGTTACATTTTGTTTCTTTTCTTTTTCTTTTTTTACAGAAACTCTATACCTAAGCAACACTGGCCTCCTTGTTCTTCTCTGAGCATGCCAGGCACATCCCAGCCTCAGGTTCTTTGAAGAGACAGTTTCCAATGCCTGGAAAATTTTGCTTTCATTATATGCATGGCTCACTCCTTGCTTACTGTAAGTCTTGCCTCAAATATCACTTTTTTCAATAGAGCCTACCTTGACTGCCCTGTTTTAAACTGCAAACTTACACCCCAGATTTTCCCATCTACTTTATCTTTCATGGCAACTATCTTCTTTTCCAGTTTTGTGTAATGTATGTATTTAGCATCTTGATTGTCTGTATTCCAACTCTAGAACCAAGCTCCATGAAGGCAAGGATGTGTCTTTTTTTCATTATTGTTTCCCTACCACCTAAGTACTGCCTAGTGCTCCTAAGTTGTTAAGAAATAATTGCTGAATAAGTGGGAGAACTAATGAATTTTGGTTTATAAGTGTGTGATACTTGATTGAATATTATTAAATGATTTGAGACTGCCACATCTAGCTTTAAATATTAAAAATCACTATTAAGTTTTTCAAAAATGGTCTTCAATGTCTTGCCTACTAACAGCCGATGGATATATGAAAGGGTCCTCAACATCACCTAACATAAGGGTAGTTCTAATGGAAACCACAATGAGATACAACCTCACACAGCTTAGAATGACTGTTTCTAGTAAATAAAAGATAATGAGTGTCAACAAAGATGTGGGTAAAAGGGAATACTTGTACAATTTTGAGGTGAATGTAAACTGGTACAATGGTTATGGAAAACAGCACAGAGATTCCTCAAAAAATTGAAAATAGAACTACTTACTCTATGACCCAGCAATCCCACTTGTAGATGTTTATTGAAATCGGGATCTCAAAGAGAGATTGCACTACTATGTTCAGTATAGCATTGTTCACAATAACTAAGACATGGAAGCAACCTAAGTGTCTATTGGCCAGTGACTTTTAAAGAAAATGTGGTGGATATTTACAACGGACATTTTAAAACAAGGAAATCCTGCCACTTGGGACCACATGGGTGAATGTGGAGGGCATTATGCCAAGTGATAGAAGCCAGGCACAGAAAGACAGATATTGTATGATCTAAGTATGAATCTAAAAGAGTCAAGTTCACAGCAGCAGAGAATAAAATGGTGGTTACCAGGGGTTAGGGTATGGGGGGAAAGAAAAGATATTGGTCCAAAGGCACAGAGTTTCAGTTATGCAAGATGAGTAAGTCCTTGAGGTCTGCTATAGAGCAGGGTGCCTATTGTTGAGTACTGTATTAAATACTTAAAATTCTGCTAGCAGTGTAAATCTTGTAAGTGTATCACATACATACAAAATAAAGAAAGAAAGAAAAGATCAAGAGGAAACTTTTGGAGGTGAAGGACACAGGTTTATGCATAGATTGTGGTGATGGTGTCACGGATGTATACTTATCTCCAAACTTAAATTGTACACATTAAGTATTTGCTACTTTTTATATGTCAATCACACCTCAATAAAGTGCTTTTTTAAGAGTAGTGTTCTCTATTGCAAAGTATACCTTACTTTTCCTACTTGTTAATTCTTTTTCCCAGCCAATATCCTAGTCTTTGTTAAGAATACTTTAAAATCTAGATTACTATTAAGATCTCATTTTCTGTGTGTAGATTCTAAAGATATTTTTGTCATCATCCTTCTCTTTTGAACAATTTTTAAAATTTTTTTTTAGCTTTATCTGTGTTTACAACCTTTTAACATTCATCACCCAAAACAATCAGGTTTAAACAACTAGTCAACCAGAAGAAGATTTAAACATAGGACACTGGGCACCAAAAAGCTTTTCAGAGGAGTCAGGGCCATAGAGAGCTATGTGACCTTTCAGGAACTCAGGAAGTTGCCAGAGTCATAGAAAACCACCCTATTTCTGATCTCAGCAAACGCTGGCAGTCCTGGGCAGGCCACGTGTGGGAGATTTCCCAGAAGCAGCAGTGCAACCCCCATGTCTGTGGTCTGGTCTAGCTCCCACGTCACCCACCTCTACTGGAGAGACAAGAATGACCTCTACTTCTCCCCTTTCAGCAGTATTGGTTTTCACTGGTGTGCTCTAAAATATAAATGAGTGAAGGATTTCTGTTATCAATTTCTAGAAGTCTCTCCATATACAGATTTCTACAAGCTTCAAATATAAAAGATATAGAAAGCAAAGGGGAGTCCTGTTAAATTCTCCCTCAAAATGTCACTGTGCTATTCCTTCAGTCCATTATAATTATTTGGGCTTTTGAGCCAAGGGTATTATTGCAAGTTTGTTTAGGGGTCACTGTGTAGTTAAATCCCAAGGATGAATACAATACACTCACCTCCCTGTTCCTTGGTGACCATGACATGATGGTCCAGACAGTCTGTGTTTACTCTCAACCTGGTAAAGACCATGGCAGGCAATCCCAAAGATACCAAACATAATCTATATAATATGCCTGTATAATTGTTTAAGAAAATCAGCAATGATTATTTTTTTAATTTATAATTGTCCATTATTTGTTTTTAAGTCCTCTCCCTACCCTAGTTATCTTGTCTATAAATGGAGGATAGAATAGTACTCATTTCACAAGACTGCTGTGAAGATCGAATAAGATTTTATCTGTCTGTCTATAGAGTTTTGAACAGTGCCTGAGCCATTGTAAATGTATAAAAAAAGATAGCTGCTGTTCCTATTGTCATCATCATTATTACTCTTTCCCAGAAAAATCAATAAGTTTATGTGTCAGATAGAATTGGAGTTAATTCCTTTTATTTCTCCCCAAATCCAAGTCTTTGCCCAATCTCTTCATAGGTATAGTCCTTCTCTGTTTGAATTTGGCCTTGGCTCGTGACTTGTCTTGGTCATAGTGTATGAGCATAAGTGACAACTTGCCAGCTCGAAGCCTAGGCCTTACAAGCTCTGTGCATTTCCACTTTCTTCTTTGGACTTCCACCATGTCCATGAGATTTCTTCCAGGTTGCTTCAGCCTGGCTTTAGAATGAATACACATAGGCTACAGCTACCTTAGTCAATCCACAGCATCACAGTGACTAAAAAAGCCACCTGGCCACGTCCAGCCTTGATCAGCTGAACCCCGTCTCACCCAAGTGGGTGTAAGAAATAAGTGATTGCTGTTTAAAGCCCCCAAACTTTCCGTGGTTTGTTATGCTGCAATAGTGAACTAATATACTTTATTTCAGATGCACCTGCAGAGAAGACCTACCGGTGACAGAGTCAAGTGATGACACTCACTTTGCAGCTGAGTCATATTACATGTTTTGCCCAAATGCTGGCTGTGACTCTCTGTGAACACTGCCCAGAGCAGTGCTGCAAGAACTTGAGTGGGTATGGGGAGAGGGGAGGGTTGGTGCCAGTTTCTGCCTTCTGTGTTTTTGCCGCCTTCAACAGTCTGCCAACTGGTGCAGCTGTACCCTTTGGACAAATGATATGATATCCTGGCATTAGCCTAAACGGTACCACACATGCAAAGAGCCACAGCTGCTATTTGTTGTGCTTCTTGCTGTTCTTGGCTCTGTTGCATTGCCTGGGGGTGGCATAGATTTCTACACACCAGGCACAGCTTTCCAAGATTCATGGATAGAGGTTTGATCAATACAGCTACTAATGATGATGACTTGTGTTTGGAAAATAGGCCAGGATCATTTTTCAGTAGCTTGAGATTCTCTTAGAGTAAGAAGTGTAAAAATAGATGAATCAGATAAAATCAGATGATACAACATTATCTAGTTGGTTTTTCCAGGAAAGAAGTTAAAACTTCCCCTATTTTGCTAATATATTTTTAAGTGTTTACATTATTTAAAGCAGTGACTATGTATCTTCTTTCTTTGATTTGCATAAAAAATATTAATATCAGCAAAATGGGGATAAATCCCACGAGTTTCTTTTTCCTTTTTAATTCCCCGCTGAAATTTGTAATTCATTTCCATTTTTAAGGAAAAGGGGTATTTGTTCTGCTTGTGTTGTCTGGAGTCATCGAAAGTCATTATGGATTAGCACACACTCCTGGTGAATACGATCCATCTCGGGACCATATTCTGATGTGAGAATTTTTGAGCTTGGTTTGAAACCTCAAAATAAGAGAATAAGAATAAATGAGAGACTGATCTACAGTCCACAGAAAAGACAGCATATTCTACCCCATTTCAGACTTAATCGAAAGTGTTTATTTATCAGCCACATTTGCCAATGCTATAGGCGTGGGAAAAGAAATCGAGGAAGGAGAGAAGAGATTATATGTTATGATCCAGCAACAGGATTCGTGCTTTGATAAGCTGGAACAATACGATGTTTCAAGGCCCTTTGATGAAAATATAGATAAACAAATATATAGTGTAGTTGTTCTCAACATTTGGCAAGAGTGCCTCATCTGTATTTTTATTTTATTTCCTCTTGAATCCTCCTCCTCATTTTGCCTTGGCCACCTAAATAGAAACTCTCACACATTCTACGCTCAGAGAGCTTTACATGTGTTAGCTTAAGAATCGTTTTGTTTTCCCAGGCCTGCCTTCCCACCACCCCACATCACAGTTTTTGCTCTTTAATGTAAGCTCCACAGCAGTGCCGTTCTATTCGATGAGAAAAGATAACCAAGAAAATAACTTAGGAGTCTTATGATTGACCCTAATTTTTTTTGTTGTTGTTGTTATTAAAGGAAACCCAAAATGAAGCAAAATCACAAAACTTTGCCAAGGAAAACATTTTGAACCATTTCAATTACTGTTTTAATTGGCTGGGCCTGGCTGCCAGATTATCCTCTAATCTCTGCAAGAATGTTATTTGGAAAAAACTGAAATATGCCCTGCGTGGAAGCCACATCCATCTCTTCACCACATTCTAGCTGGAATAACTTTCCCTCAGTGAACTGGAATCATCGTAAGCAAAATTGGCAGTTCCTAGAAAATCTTAATCCATAGATTATACAAAAGCCTAATTCCCTATCGGCATCGTAGGGAAAAGTCTGAAAAATGTACGATGCCTGAATCCAAGATAAAGACAAGTAAGGATACTGTGCTATATGACTGTGTATGTCCTTGAGCATGTGTCTGTGTGAGTATTAAGTAACATGACAGTAGAACAAGGAGGATGGTTGAAATTCTTTGGATGGTTTTATAAAGGCTTTTCTTGTGATTGGGCATTTATATTAAGATTACACTGAGAAATGGCGCCAGCTACTTTAATCAGACTTGTGGGTTCAGAGAAAGGAAAAGGCTTTGCTTTTTTGTTTGTTTTAATTAAATGCGTCTTTAAAACATGGATATGAAGACTAGATTATTACATCTTCAGACTGCCATTTTTGATGTTTTCACTCCACCAGGAGAAAGAGCTACCATGTGTATTAAGACATGATTTGTAGTCAGATTCTACAAAAGGACTTCAGAAAAACATGCATTAGGCAATGTGTGGCTATGGTAACCACTTGGTTTTTTTTTTTTTTTTTTACTCTAAACTGGTCTCCTTTTTGAATTTGGGTTGTTTGGCACTATATTGAAATTATAAAATTTAAACTGACATCAAAGGCTGCTAGAATCTGTTTCACAGAATCTTCAAGGCCACCAGGAAGGCTTGCCATTAAAGACCCATGAGAATGTGTTCCAGGAATGACCTCTACAGCGAGAACATCTGTCCCCTAGACCCTTGCTTCTCCAAAGAGAGTCTCTGGAACAGCTGAGCAGCAGCCTCACCTCCCGAGCGCTTGTTAGAAATACAGAGTCTCAGACTTCCAGATCAAAATCTGCATTTTAACACAATATCCTGATAAAATAATAGGAGTGTTAATATTTGAGAAGCACAGGCCTACATTATCTCCACTATTTAGGAGTGAAAGCAAGTGGATGTATCTATTCAGTGTCTATATCAAAAATTCTATGGAAACTATAGTATTTCCTGAAGTATTAATGATTACCCATAAATGTAATAATAAAGTATAGAACCGAACTCTATTTGTGCTGTTTCACAATTACTAAAAACACCATCCATCCATTTATTTTCAATAGTCACATTGCCAAGATTATTAAACGTGTTGTGCGTACTTCAAAATCCCAGGGACTGTACATTGTAGTCAGAAGTTTAGTTGTGGCTACTCTGAGTAATTACATCTCTGAGAATCTATCTCTGGTGTCACAAAGTGGCATAGAAAAGTTTCTTAATATTTAACATGATTAAATGACTGCAATTTGGGTCCAATACATTGTAATCTTTGATCAGATTTCTCTTTTAATAGGACTTTACTGGTACAGCAGAGCAAGAAGTGGTTTACAAGGTCTGGCCTGTACTGTTTTACTTAATAAAAGTACTAATTCAAATAACTCTTTAGAACTGAAGTTATTGAGAGAGAGTATGGACAGGGAGGGAGAACAAGAAAGAAAGAAAATGAGAAAAGAGAAAGAAAACAGAAGAGAAGGGAAGGGAGGAGAAAGGAAAGGGGAAAAGGAGGAAAAGAAGGAAAGAAGAAATCAAATCCTCTACCTAAGAAAGTGTCTTCAAATGGTTCTTGAGCTGGGTGGCACCTGTGGCTCAAAGGAGTGGGGTGGGGCACTGGCCCCATATACCGGAGGTGGTGGGTTCAAATCCGGCCTCAGCAAAAAAACGAAAAAAAAAGAAAACTGCAAATGGTTCTTGGGCTTCACTGATAGCCAAATGCAGTCTGAATACAAATAAATAAATGTATGCTTTCTGGAACTATTCTAAGTGTCAAAAAATTTAGACTAATCAGTTAAATCAAGAATCCTTGAGTATCAGAACTCAATATCCTTAGACAGTTTGGTGTCTAAGAGCTGTGGCACAAAAAAAGCTACAGCCAAATGCAAATCTTCACTTCTATATAATGGTGCTCTCCTGAATCCATGTCTTCTTAATTTACCTTGGTGAACTTTCAGGATGATCTGGAAGGAAATGGAAACAGCCATATCTACTCCTTTCTCTTCCTCCCTCCCCTAAAAAAAGCTAGCTAGTTCCTAGCTTTCTTGACTCTGGTTTCATACTTGAGCTTTCTAGAGCCAGAGGGTTCTATTTAAACAAAAGCTCACTATTGTTCTCCAACACCCACTCTGTCCTCAAAGAGAGGAAGACCCTCTCCAAAGCCCAGAAACCTTAAACCCTGGTGATGCAGCAGTTAGGAATACAAGGCTCTGGTAGTAGAGCAGTATTATGGTCTAAATGCGTCCTCCCCAAATTCATAGGATTTGTGTTCTAGCGTAGTAGCTGGGTGGCGTTGGGCAAGATGGTTTTTCTATATGACTTTCCTCTTCTAAACCAAACAACATCTATTTCAGAAGATTTCATGAATATGAAACACGAGACTACAATGCAGGTACTTATAAAATGTTTATAATAAATGGTTCTCTTTCTCTCAGACTACTTCTAAGTTCCTTTCTCTCTTCTCTTTCCCTCCTTTAGTCTCTTCCTCCCCTTTCTGTATCTACACTCATTTCCTTCTTCCACTTTCACTGTCACCCTTGCTTCATACTCAAAGCCTAAATGCTCACTAGCAAAATTTTACAAGCCAAAATTAAATTTAGGCAAAAAGAGTCTGAAGATCTCCAAAGCCCCTATGTCCACAGGGACTATCAATCATTTCTTATCAGGTTGGCAATCCATTTGTTTCTGCATCCTGTGGTTTGTCTCAATTTCTGGTGAGCATTTGTGATGCCCAGGCTTAATAGGACCAGAATGAGAAGTTTGATATTTTTTTACTCCGAGCCAAATCGCTATGTGAATTTCCCTCAATCTTCACTGCGTCCAGTGAAGTGCTAGCTATTTACGCCATTATCAGACTTCTCTATCCCACAAAGATTTTCCTGTAAATGTTGAGTAGCATATGGAATGAGACTGAGACATTTACACCAGTACCTGAAGCTCTTAACAACCAGAATTCCAATGGCAAGCTGAACATGACAATCCTTAAAAAGTTCAGACACTTCTCTAACAGGTTGGAGTTCTCTTCCAGAGCAGTGCTTTTCAAATTCCTATTCTGGCAGTCGGTTGTATGGATCAACAATCATAAAGCAGTTCAGTTCTAATACATGCGATTCTTAGAGTGCTGATTTTGTGAATGAGTTTTGATAATGTAAATTAGAATGATTTAAAATGTATTCTTGTGGTAGTAGAGCTCCTCAGTGATATGGTATACATGAGTCCTTCTAGAATTCATAGGTTGTAGAAACCTAACCTCTGCAGTGATGCAGTTAAGAGGTGAAGCTATTGGAAGGTAATTAAGTCTTAAGGGTAAAGGTCTTGTGAATGGGATTAGTGCCCTTATAAAATAGGTCTAGGGGAGCTTGTTCACCCCAGCCTCCATGTGAAGATGCAGCTAGATGGCGCCATCTCTGAAGCAAAGAGGAGCCTTCAAAAGACACTGAATCTTCTGGTGACTTGATCTTGGACTTCTCAGCCTCCAGAACTGTGAAAATAAATTGCTTTTGTTATAATCCACTCAGTCAAAGCCATTTTGTTATAGTAGC